>CAEGAE010042929.1:0-65527 GCA_903067095.1 Girardinus metallicus
GATTTTTGTATAACTTTTCTTCAAGTTAACAAAGTGAGCTATTATTGTTACAGGTTAATTTTCTAAACTACAGAAAACTATGAAAAGTTAGAGAATCTCAAATGTGAAAAATTAGACTGATGTTGATATGCGACAGTAACACTGCTGATTTACCAATGTTTTATTTTATCTTTTTTTTATCCGATTACCCGATTAATCATAAGAATAATCGATAGATTACTCGATTACTAAAATATTCGTTTACAACATCCCTAGTATTCAGTATGAGCGAGATGCTTAAACCTGAAATCAGAGGGACCACAAGAGGTATAAGATGCTACTTAAAATGATTATACACTACTAATTTTTCTACAAAGGCACAACAGGGCTCTTTTAAAATGCAATAAAAGAGCATTAAACTCATGTGGGTGCTGGTCAGTGCTCCGTCACTTCATACTGTTGTTTTTTTGGTTGTTTATTACTTGACTTTTTGTGTATATATAGATATGCCATCTGCCACAGATGCCTATTTGTATTCATCCTGGGAATCTTTCATCAAATTGGCAAAGGAGTGAATTGACCTTACACTGCCTTCATTAAATCTCAGTAAGGTTAAACATCTCGCAGAAAAGATACTTTATTCTTTTGAGTTTTCCACCGGTCTGTCTGTCACATAAATTGATGCATTGGGAAATGTTGGCAGCCTTTTGGAAAGAAATATTTCTGATTATTGTTAGCTATAGTTCCAAACAACAAGTTGGAATCGGCTAAAGTTGAAGAGACAGTGAGATTCTGTTATTTTGAACGTTGTTACAGCAGATCGTAAACAAAGCTTTTTAAACCATGATGCTCACAACATTTAAATTTTTGGTTGGTCTCACTGAGCCTGTCTTCATTTCATTATGAAAGCTTATTTTTGGTTCAATCAGCAGTAGTTCTACTGCATGCAGTACTGGAAACAGAAAGATATGGTGCTAAGCAACTATCGTCACTCTTGCATTGAAACCCAAATGATTGAAAAACCCTTACGACAGCAGATTTTCTCTTTTAAAAAATAGAAAGTAAAGAACAAAATAAGAAGTAACAAACTTAAAAATGCAACCTACCTCTGATGAACTGTATTTGAAAAGCATGTTTTGCAAAGCATTGAAAAAAAAGCTTAACAAGAGAACCCTAGGGATGCATCATCCTAAGCTTAAGAGGCTTTTTATGTAAATGATCAACTAGCAGCTTAGCAAACAAGCAAAAAAACAGTATGTTCTTATGGATATCACCTAACATAGACAGAAAAAAGCCAAAAAAAAAAGCAGCAGTAAATTCAAATGTAAAATTTGGAAATCTTTCAGAAACACTGCTAATTGAATTTTGCGAGACAGTCTAGCTATTTGGAAGCTAAATACAAAAATAGTGCATTCAGCTGCAGCTTTATGTTTCAGGAGGCTTATTGTGTAAGAGGCGTGTTTCCTAAAATATCGAGCTCCTGCTCACAATGAGACGTAGACGACAGACTGTCTTCAGTGTGGTAAGATACATGATAAGTTTTACTTATTTTATGTAACTCTAGTCACAAGTATCAAATGCAGCGACTCCAACTGAGTGTGTCCAGTGTTTACAGAGCTCATGATAACTGACCTTCAGCCGCAAATGATTTGAGGAAGATTGGAAGATGGTTAATAAGAGAAAATTACCAGCTACTAACAAATCAAAATCAGTAGAACAGGTCTGTGTTGTGGTTATTTCTAGAGCTGGTTGATGACACACTGCTTCCTGTGTGCTGCTAAAATACATCAGTTGTTCTGGCAGGGAACTTCACTTTGGTAAAGACATTGAAGCAGGGCAGGGAGCCCAGATTGTCAACACTGAGTAATGACGTCAGGAGCAGGCTTGAAGAAGCAGCTTTACCCAGCATGCTTTGCCAGCAACATTTCTGCAGTGCTTATAAATATTGAAAGATTACAAAAACAGAAAGAGAGGACGGAGGGGGATTGGAAGGTGGAGGATCGGAGGAGAGATACAGAGGTGAAAGGAGTAGATTGATAGCTAAAAAACTGAAGAAGTTCAAGTGAATTGGGGACTCCAGGGTGGGGTTAATGCTTCACTTTGCTGCTTCTTACTGTCACTTTCTTTTTATGTGCTACAAAAAAAAATATTCCTAACTGTAATGAAATGGCAATCCATCCATTCAGCCTGTAATTTCTGGCACATAGAGCAATCATGGTAATTCACAAGTGGCCCTATAGTTCATAATTTTGATCATTTAAATGGTTATTCAGTCCACAGAGATGCATCACAAACCTTTTAAAAATAACCACGTTAGTAAGCTTGGAAAAAAGTTGAAACATTTCTCATCCACAATCCTGCTTGCATGTGAAAGAGGCAGAGATGATGACTAGACTTTTAGTCTTAGACTTAAGTTGCAATTAATGTGGTGGAATTATGTATTATATTACAGGCTACAAACAAACCTTCGTTTGCGTCGCCGAGGGAATCTTTCTTTATTCCTTTCGCAGACATTTTTATTTAAAACGCGGGTGTTTAGATTGTTTTTCTTTTTTATTATTATTATTTTCCCACCCCCTCCAGACAATTAAGTTCGGGGAAGAAAAATGGATGTTTTACCAATGTGTAGTGGCATTTTATAGCACAATCTAGAAACAGTGTTACCTTCAGTTATTATCAAAATGCTGTGTATTGACCATGACTTAAAATAAATTCGACTTTGCAATTTGACGCATTGAGATTGGACCTCTGTCTCTTTAAGAAACTCCTGCTCTTTGTGACACCCGGCCTTCAGCATGTCATCAGAACAATGTTGCTCCATTTAGCCTTTTGTAAACTTTGTTATGAGCATTGGACTGAGTAGTAGTTTGTGTGAAAAGCTCAGCAGACTCACTCTTGCTAAGTGCTGCTGTCACTGGTCTGGGGCTGCAGCTCTGGAGGAGGAGCTTTGTGGAAATAGGTGGTGCTTTGTGAGAGCGTGCATTTAGGTGCCCTCTGAATGGTTGCCATGGGAGTTTCAATGAATCCTCAAAGAATGAGAGCAACACTTCAGGATGTTTTAGATGAGGAAATAACATTATAACATGATGTAACACTCAAGACTTAGACTTGCACTCTAATGACTCAAGACTTGACTTACAATCTTCATTGTAAAGAAGTGAAATGAGTCTGTATATATTCTCTCCCAGCTCTGACAGGTGATGCTGAAAACTTCCTTTGACATTATGCCCTTGAATTATTAGCCAGTGACATTCATGGAGTGTTGACAAAATATGGCTCACAATCTGTTCCTTATTGCGTTATCTTTATAATGTTGACCATTACAAAGGCCCTTCTGGTTTGTTAAAATAGTTACACTTGAATAACAGCCTTCAGACATTCGATATTTTGTTTCAGTTACTCTCTCTACAGTGTTAACTGTGAAGACTTGAAAACAAAGGATTTAAATACAGACGATGAACACAGCTCATAATAACGGTTTTCATCTCAATGTAAGAAGAAACAAATCCTCCAAGTCCTGTTTAGACCAGTACAACAGTAAAGGAGTAGCAAATATATGAACACTGGGATTAACAGGTTCTTACAAAGTCATTATAAAAACAAAACAAAGACTGTTATTTTTCTTGGAATGAATATGCACATTTTTTTAACGGGTAAATATAGACTTGAACATTTTTTAAATAATCTAAAGCAGCTCATAACAGTTTGAATGTTGATAATGTGAAACGAATAAGATTTTACATTATCCAATTTCTCAATGCCATCTAGTCTAGTCTTGCCATCTATACTAGATGTCAAAACTCTAAGAAAATGCTTTTTGTTTTTTTCAGTCATCAGAGGCTTCTCTTCGACTTGCCGCAGAAAAGACT
Organism: Girardinus metallicus; assembly: GCA_903067095.1. Taxonomy (NCBI): domain Eukaryota; kingdom Metazoa; phylum Chordata; class Actinopteri; order Cyprinodontiformes; family Poeciliidae; genus Girardinus; species Girardinus metallicus. Next base: position 3,849 of record CAEGAE010042929.1, read on the forward strand.
TGAGATTTGAATAGTGCAGGACATCTCATTTTGTAAATAGAGCTTATTTCTAGTATTCGGGGAAAAATATGGGGATAAGGTGTGAATGGAAACTGGTAAGAGAATGCAATTTAAAAAGTAAGTTGTAAGGTTGTGCACTTAGATGATTTTAGTAAACAAGACAGATGGGTTAAAAGCTTCAATAGGGTTGAAGTATTTTTTTAGCATACAGTGTCATGTTATATAACACATTTGATAAAATCTTCCTGCAATTTCCCAGGATGGTGAAATTTATTTCCAGAGTGAGTGTTTCAAAATTAGATTTTTCATTTTTGTAACATAAGGACTGTGTTTATGTTTGAAATTAAGATGTTTTTGACTCTGTGTTTTCCAGTTATTTTGCTTCCTGCCCTTTCCACGTGTGATGTATGTCTGCGTGAGCATTAGCATGCAGTATGACAGCGTGCACATTATGCGTGTGCATCAATATACAAAAACAGGGAAAAAGCATGCTTTGATTGTAATGGGCTGCAGAAGCAGTGGCCTGACAGGAGCTATAAATAATTTAGCAGCTCTGTTTTAGCACAGAGACAACAGGAAGAACCTCGTTTTGATGTGTCCCATCTTTTCGGAGTAGGAAGGAGAATGTTGTGTTCTGTGAAATATATTAGCCTGAACGAACCGTTTAATGTTTTATTCAGTCTGGGTCTGCTTTCAGAGTGTAAGATAGAGCACAGATTAGCTTAAAGTGATCACTTCTGAGAACATTTTATCCTGTTGATCGAGATGTTGGGATTTGATGTTATTTATTATTTCGAATATTTTAACTTGTTGATTTTTGTGAAAACTGTGCTCCTTTGTCATTCTTTCTACTGCAATCTGGGCGTTTCTAAATTAACTCAAGTTTGAAATATCAATGTTTATGTTGTCTGACCTGTACGCCTCAGATTCTTCCTCCATTTACTCACCAACTCCACTGAGTCCACTTCCATTCTGCTGACTATTGATTTTAAATTTCTTGTTCAGTGACTTCATCTTGTCAGTCACACTCTTTCTCCTCAGTTGGTTTTATACTTCCTTGGACGATATCTGTCTTGTGATTATCTAAAATGAACCGTTCACATTTTATTTAACACTGATGATTTCAGAGCCAAGCGGTTTTGACCAATGTCAAAAAGTTTTTTAGTCTAGCGTACAGTGTTTGCACGTAGATTTATTCAATGAAAAAAAGAAACATCTTAGGAAGTAATTGTTTGGGTTTTCTCACACATATTTTGTTTTCTACGTTTTAAGCTAATCAGAGCATCCACGAGACTTCCATCGTGCTTAAAACAGACATCCATTTGCTTAGCCAGTTTTTTGAAGGCAATTCAATCAGAAAATGTATCACTTTCATTTTTTCCCACATTCAGTCCTCTAAAAGAGGAGGGGGAAAAAATTACACAGCTCACTGGTAAAGCTGCAAGAAAAGTGGCATCTTGGGGTCTCAGCGTTCAAAATCTGTAGTTATTTTAATATAGTTAAATATCTCTACCGCCGGTGCCAGTAATTACGGCAAGTGTGGTAAGATCAAACATCAACCTCTTCTAGATATCAATATTGTTTCAAAACAAATAAGAGTACAGACAAGGAAAACCTACTTTATATGGGTCATATTTATATATTTCATGTGATTACAGCAATCTAGATATTATTTAGCTTAAGATTTTCTGAACAAAATAATATTTAGAAAACTATGTCGAAGGAATTAGTGAATGTTTCAAATGACCGAAGGGAAATAAGTAATGCCAGGAATAGTGAAGTGATGAATTAGGTTGCCTCTGTACATTTGTTCCTGTGCTCCACATTTCTGTGTTTTCCCCACAAAAGGCGTCGCCAGGTGTGGAGGTTCCTTTTTCTTGTCCAGATGCCGAGCATGGCGTTAACTCGGGGTGTCTGAGCTGTCCTGGTAAATGATTTCACACTTTTCTATGAGGGGGTGATACCTGGTTTTACACAGAAAACAATCCGTTTGATCAGATTTAAAGCAGTATGGTAGAGCTTTTAGGGGGATCCTACACATTTCTGCAGAAAGGTTATGTGTAGTCATTATCTTACATTAATGACTACAGGATTTCTGTCTTCTTAAAAACACTCCTGTCCAATATATTTCATAGCGGTTTGTGAAAACACTGATTTAAAAACTTTCACAGATTTTTGTGCTGCACATTGTTTTCTATATGGAAGTTGAAGATCATGGACTAGAATTAAGATGTCATTTATTGTTTACAATAAATTACAAGTACTGAAAAACTGTGCAAGCAACAAGAAAAAAGAAGAGAACAGAAAAAACTGTGCATCAGGAATGTAAACACAACATGTTCATACTCTGTGTATTACATGTAGAACTTCGATCATAACTGAACAGCAATTTGTTGATACAAAAACAGTGGGGTGTAAAGAAACCAACAAATCACAGCTCTAAGTATAACTCTTATTTTATTGTTGAATTAGCAAAAACTGTAAAATGTTTACTTGAATGTGTGATTTGTTTTTAGTTGGTTTCCTGGTGAAGAAGTAAAATTCCTGCTTACAGTTTAAGATCTATGACAAATTTTTCATCCACCACAACTCAACTATGAACCATCTAGCTTGTAAGAGCACATTATTTACATATTCAATATTTAACCCTATCTTAAATTTGTTATATTTTGATGCTGTTTTGGTTTGGGGGGACGGCTTCCAACCAAATGATTGTATGATGAAGACTATTGTTGTATGAGACATTATCCTATGTTTATTTTACAAAGATAGGCACATTCAAAAAGATCAATATGTCACCAAGCAACTTTATTGTTTTCGTTTGAAGTTGTCCACAAGCTGTGATTTGAAATGATTGAAATTAGATCAAATAAATTAGACATTATTCTATGTAATTTGATGTGCTTTGATAGGAAATTGTTGTGAGCTGGAGGTCAATAAAAAAGTGATTAAATTTCAATCTCCACACTTTACATTTCAGCAGAAATGTATAAGTTGTTCACACTGTTTCCCCTGCGATACAGTTTTCTAAGATATTTCACAATAATTTGCACAGACAAGTTTTTGTTCTCCAAATTTTATCAAAGGATACGGATAGGCAGAAAAGGTTTACTATTTTAAATCATTTTGAACTCAGTCCTATGAAAGTTGGAGTATTTCCTGCCTTTCTGTCAGTCATGTAACTGTGATTCTAAACCGTAAATAAATATGAATGTGGGATTTACCTCTTTCTTTGCAAGATGAGGGATGAGGCAGCTGGTAGCCCTGGTTGTGGATGCAAATCAACTTCTAGTACTCATATGCTGAACTAGCATGCCATGTTATACAGAGTGAGAGTATTTAATTATACGGTTTTGTTAATTTAAAATCAGTTTCTGTGTTGTTGTTTTTTTTTTTCTTTTAGCTCTACATGAAACCAAGGCCTGGAAGGCTTAAAGTTATTTTCATCCTGCTGTCAGAATCTAAAATACTTGTTCGCTGCAGATTTGTGTGTGCAATAGTTGCGTGTTTGCAAATGCTTTTTACAACCTCGCTTACATATGTGTGTGTGTTTGTAGGTTTTCTTGGGAATCTGTCTGCTGTAGTCGAAGTGTGTCTTTGCTAAAGCCCATGAGGGTTCATTACTTTGATCTATCTCCCTCCCTGTTGCTGCCAACACTAACATACCGTGGCGTTGATGCAACTATTTTTAGTTTTGTCCGCATGTGTGTGTATCTGCGTGAGTTTGTGGCGGTAATTTGTCTTAATTTGTGTGTTAATCATAATGAATGATTTTCTTGTTTATGCTCTCAGCCACAAAGAACCACCATTCCTCCGTACACAAACATAATCACTTAATGTCCACTTTAGCAATTTAAGAGACCAGAATCCAGGCTTTGGTTTGTGCGTCATTGGTTTCAATCTAATAGGCACAAGCTCTTTGATGCAAAGTCCACTGCTTTGTAAAAGCCTTTTGATTTCTTCCCACCCATAAAAAGCATAAATATCATCCCTTATTTCGTCTGTGCTTTTTTTAAATGTTACATTCAAAGTCACATAAGTAAAAGGAGCCATCCTAGAGTTACCCAAGTCTTGTGGCTTGAGCGAACGTTTAAACATCTCACTTACTTTTTAAGACAGTAGCTTGTATCTCTTGTTTCTTCCAAATCCGGGTGCCTGGGAGATGAGATTCATGTTGAAATGCACGGAGAGGTCAGAGCTTGAAGTGACACAAAAAGTTATTTCAGAATCAGAACTGACAGGAGCTGTCACTGGAAAAAGTTTACATATTTAGGATTCTGCCAATGACTTCTGTCAGAGGAGAGCCAGAGTGCACAAAGTCATCAGATATTTCCAGGAGAGGCAGTTCATTAAGGTTCTGGATGAATTGTTGTGTTTCTAAAATGATGACAGCTTTGACACAGAGAAATCATTAAGCTCGAGAGGACAAAACAGTGTAGTATCATGCAGTAGATACTTATTAAAACCATTAGTGCTTTAGTACATTGGCTACTGTCCATGAATTCATTTAATATGATCCTCATATTGCTTTAAATTTTATTAGAGAAGACATATCGATTTAAATTTTCTTAAGTATTTCAAACTGTTTAAGTGCATTTAAATAACATTTGATCTGAAAGTTCAACACAATGCAGAATTGTGAAGTTGAAGGGCAGTTTGTGTGTTCAGGCTGATGTGCTATGTTAGGGTTTGGTTTAGCACGGTTAGGTCACCTTCAAAATGTCCATGTCAGGATACTCCAGGAAAGGCTCTCTGTTGACATGAAGTTTCTTGTTTATAATATTTTTAGTTTTGGATGAGACATTAAAGTTTTTTTTAAATATAATCCTGTTTAAAACCTCTCCATAACTTGAACCCTGATCTGTCTGCTGTGTTTCTTGGTCACACATGACTTTATTTTATTAATGATTTGATTCCTAATGGACAAAAATTGGTTGCACTGAATTTGTCACTAGTAGACTAAAATTAGCAAAATACAAATACACACCACTCTTTACAGATTTGCATTTGTAAATAAGACATGTGTATTAAATGCTACAGTATGCATTTGTAAACTATGGTTAAATAATGTCCTTTGTGTATAAATTCAATTTCATGTTGCTTTAACTAACAACAGACTCGCTCACCAATCAAAATATGAATTTTAACAGTTATAATTAGGAAAGTTTAAACATGTGCCATTCTGATGTTTATAATATCAATTTTTCATTTAGAGTCAGCTAAAATGCCCATATTAACGATCTGTCTTGTGGTTTCTGTCTAATGCTGCATTATTTTATGCATATTTATAATTTTAAATCAATCTCCATTTGGGTTTCTCTTTTTTCACTCCTTCCATTTATGTGACCATGATATAATATTGCGTCATTAAAGCAAATGTTCATGTGCCTTTTTCTGTATGAATGTCTCTACCAGTTTCTTTTGCTCCTGTCTCGGATGTGGCTTAGCTTTGCACTCCTCCATGGGTCACTTTTCTGGGTTTTGAGGTTTGCTGTTCTTAAAAAAAAAGGGGGTTTATTTTCAGTTTTGCAGTATATTCCTATCACTTATTTGTTGCGTTGCTTATTTCCGTTGGCTGAGGTGATATTTCTTGCCTTCAGGAAGAATTGATTCTTTTCTATATGATAATTATTATGATTTCTACCATACTGAGTTTGTCTAGTTCTACCAGTTCTGTTCAGTACATCACTTCACGCATTTCTTAAAATTTAAGTAAAAAGACATACCTTTAGGTTATATGAATGGTGGTATAGGGGTCTGACCAAAACACAGACATGAAGTTGGAATTGTTATTGTATGGTTGTTTAATAATAGATAAAAGAAACACTTACAGCAGGAGTCTCCAAGACTCAAGATCTACTGTTGCGCAGATTTAAGATGCAAATCTTCTCCAACACACCTGAATTTGAACGAATGGCTTGTTATCAGGCCGTTATCAAACTTGATGGCATGCCGAAGTGGTAATTTATTTATTTTTGTTATTTTTATCAGTCTGTGGACTGTACTGAAGACAAAACATACCAACTATAGTAGTGTATGCCGAAGTAAAAACTGATGAACTCCAAATTTAAAAGATGAAGAATGGAAGTCCCCTGAAGGGCACTTTACCAATTTGGAGAGCAAGCGTTTCTCCAAATTGATTTGCACTTCTGTCAGTTTGTGTCACTACATTTTCCAAAAAGATAGTATTATACAACCTCAATTGAAGTGTTTAAGTGCATTAAGTGCAAAGAACTACATGTATTTCTTGTTATTTGCCCATATTAACAACACATAAGATACTGGAAACCATAGTTATCATTACACCATAATTAATTTCTATTGCTCATAGAAATTAATTGAAGAATGAGCTGAAAACTATGTCTTCCATGCACTTAAAAACACAACACATCTAAAGGTAGAGGAGCTTGATTTTGTTATTTGTCAGTTACAGCTTGTCAGTGACCAGAGTTGTTAGCTGTTAACAACGACCAATTTGAAACTGAAACATGGAGAATTCAATTGAACTCAAATCTAATGTAAACTAGACTTTGCATAATTTAAGATCCATGTTCTGACTACAGAGGTAAAGAAGGAGCCACAAATAGTTGTTCTTTGTTCTCTGCTTTGTCTGCTTCGGTTTATATTAGGACTTATGGAAATAGACACAGCTGCTCTTCTTTTTTCTGGTTAGGGGCCAGATCAATGTGTTTGAACAATTCATCTGTTTAGTAGTTAATTAGTCATGGATATTTGCTGTCTGTGGATTACACAAATATCATAGTTTGATTATTTTCTTCACATTAAAATGTTACCTTCTCCATGTTATTAGCTTTTAGAGGTTTTTTCATGTTTTCCAGGTGGGGGAAGTTTATACACCCATTTGTATTAACTGTGTGGATTTATTTATAGTAACTTGCTAGATGCTAAAGTAAATTTTCTATTTAATGGATGATAAATTGTCTTATCTCAAGCAAAATAATCAGTCGCGTTATTTGCAGGTTATACAGACATGAAATTATTCATTACAAGCTGTATAATTTTGACTTAAACATAGGGAATTTGAAGAAAAGTAAATTTTGTTTCATTTACAGGAAGGTTACAGAGAGGGAGAGAACTTATGCTGTTCACAGTAGTGCAAAGGGAGGGGTTCAGTTAATCAAATTACTTGATGCAATTGACAGCTTGATTGCAAATAGAGTTAAAGAACAGAAAAGGGAGTGAAAGGTTGGATGATGGGAGCAGAGAAGAATGAAATAGGAGTGTCAGAGACAGTTGCTAAACAGGAGGGAAGATATATTGTAGCCTTGGAGCAACACAAATACCAACTCTCCTTTGTGCTTTTGAGGATGGTGCTAGATTTTTGTCAGCAACACAAACCAAGACTCATTAACAAGCTCAAAGCCTCTCTCCACTGAAGTCAGACTGAAAATGTTGCCTGTCATGAGGCAGTAATGTGGCGTGAATACAGGAGCGAATACAGGTGGAAACTGTGGACAGGACAGTAAATGTCACAAACAGAACAAAGCAGCATGAAGAGAAACATCAAAGGAGTTACCAATGAATAGCTTTTGGCTCTATATTACATGTCAAAGCATGTAAATTTATTCAACTTTGGAAGAAACGGAATGAGCTGAAAACTATGCCTTCCGTGCACTTAAAAAAACAACACATCCAAAGGTAGAGGAGCTGGATTTTTTATTTTATTTTTTACAGATTAATTGTCTCATAACATACTGTCACAGTAATCACAGTTTTAACAAATTTGAAAAAAAAAAAAACAACATATATTTTTTATACAAGCTACATTCTGTATCTTTAAAGTATGAAACATGAGAAAATGAACTGAAGGGGTCTGAATACTTTTTTAAGACCCTATGAGTACAAAATGAATCCATTCACTTATTCTCTTCAAATTATTCCTGACTGGAAATGAAAATACCTGTTTGTGCTGCAGGTTAGTTTAATTTAAGTTTATATATATATATAACATATTAGATGTGTGCCGATCGATCGGCCACCGATCAGAATCGGCCGATTTCCGTGAAAACATGTATGATCGGTGATCGCCGATCACGGTCTCTTGTTGCCGATCACCTGTATCTCATTCGCAGCCTGTGTGTGCAGCTGTCTCCTCTTTCTTTCACACTGTGCAAGCGCACAGCAGTAAATCCTAAGCGATGTGGTGTGGAACTTGAACGCTCTGAGAGTGAACCAGCATTAATCAACTATCAGGAAGGATTGTTTATTTTGATGGCTTTGAATGAATGTTTCCTTTTTTACTTGACATTTTTTGATATAGGCAGATTTGACTGACTCATGTATAATTTATGGTTCTGAGAGCCTTACTATAAAATATTTTTTTACTGATTGCAGGTTTTTTAGTTGTTCTTTTGACTGAATAACTGTTGTATTGTGCCTGCACGTATTTTGCATGTTTTATGCCTAAATTAGGTGAACTTACTGTCAGATTATTTTTTTAATTTTGCCTGATCACATAGTAACATATATACCTAAAGCGAAAGATTAACAGTCAATCCAGGTGATTGGCAAAGATTGGTGATCGGCCTCATTGCTGATCGGTATCGGAATCGGCAGCAGAAAATCTGATCGGCGCATCACTAATATATACATATATACAAAAAAGTTTAAAACAATGTTTAATTTATAGAAATGGATAGCTGTCTGATGCATCTCCGCTAATGAATTTCTTATATAAGTCTGACATGTGAGGAAAGAAGAAGTAAAATCTCTTTTGGTCTGAAAAGGGTTTGTGCTTCTTTCAACGATTCGGTATAATTAAACCACTCGGGAATAAAAAGCTCCAGCAGATTCATAATTTAGTCTGTGACAGAGGTGGAGGCGGGGTCAAGATTACAGCGCAGGCATCAGTTATCTCCTCTTGAGGGGAAATGAAAATATTTCATTGTTCAGGGCAGCCGTGTTACGTTAGCTGTCAATGAATGAACTTAGGAGTGGGCGTACAAACACTGACACAGGCCAAAAGACAAACCACAGGAGTTTTTCCTGGCTGAGATCAGACACACAAGAAAGAAGCAGAGCACGTGGCAGAATGTGCTGAGATGGCCTGCGAAACTCATAGCGTGAGCACAAGTGGGCTGCAAGGAGTCTGACATTTTTGTGCTTATAGGAGAAAAGAAGCAATAAATGTTTTCTTACTACTGCAGTCCTTACAGACCTACTTGTAACCTTTGTGGCTTTATTTGGAAAAAAAAAAAAAAAACTGGCTAAAAATCATTCCGGTTGTAACCTTGGATCACAGCAGAATCTGTTTTTGCGAAAGGCTTAAACACATTTTACCAACAGGCTCTCATTGTCATCTGTTATCTGTTTCCGTCCCAGGCGGATGCAACCACCAGCTTCCTGCGTGCGGCTCGATCAGGGAACCTGGACAAGGCCCTGGATCACATTAAGAACGGGATAGACATCAACACCGCTAATCAAGTAAGATGTCCTGTGCTGACTGAGTCACACTTATGCAAAAAATTTGAGTGTCTGTGAGAGTAAGACTTCAATAAACATGACAATGGATTACATGTCAAAGTAGATTAGATTTCATTAGTTTTCAGAGGGTTTAAAAAAACTTGAAACTTTAACTTAATATACTCATATGCCTAATATACAACTAGTATTGTGTATTAAATTAGAATATTCTTTTGAATATCATCAAAATATTTGTTCTCTTATCACCTTTATGTGCACTTTGACATTTTAACTTTTTCATAAAAGAAAATTATTACCAGCAAAGACTGTAGCTAAATGAAAAAATGTTTTTTAACAGCAGAGCGTGTTAAAGCTGCCTGCTATGGGAGAAATGGTTTATTTCTTCAGTTATTAATGTTTTAAGTTTCCACCACAGCAGAGTAGACATGTTCACAGTGTCTGTGTTTTTACCCACAGACACAAGTTAAGAGTTTTTCCTCGTCGCTCTCGTCTATTGGACTTGCAATTTCTGTAGGAAAAGGTTTTTTCTGTGTCAGATCAGCTGGTTTATCTTCTCATTCATTTTTGAGTATTTTAGATACCTTTTGGCAACCACAGAGAAAACTTTCCCTTTACATTCAGTCCATCCATGGTGGTGAATTTGTTGTAAAGATTTGACCTTCAATGTTATATTTGCCTAATGGTTGTATCTTGATTTTTAGTCTCTTCCTCGCTTTTGCTCTCCTGTTGCTCTGAACGCATTTTATAACCAGTCCACTTGTGGTTTACAACACTCTGTCTCTGGTTGTTGATTTATGATGCTAGGCTGTCTGCCTGTGCAGCCCATTTGATTTGTATTCTGTGTGTTGTAAAGCATTTTTAGCTCCTCCCCTGCTTCATCTATAGGTTTTTGATTTCATTTTGACGCCCATAATCATTTTTGGATTTCAATAAGGCTCTGCATTCCTTATTATTCTGAGTGATTGTTTTACTATTGGTAAAACAGTTGCATTTTTGACGGATATCAGGAAGGATTGCTGAAAGCAGGATGAGTCACTTCTAAGAGATGTTATGAATCCAGAGGATTTTATATTATTTAATGTAATGTTTCAGAAAGAAAAACTGATAATATAAGTAACAATAACATAAAAATATTAATGACAGAGTAGAGAATTTTTAACACTAAGATTAAAAACATTTATTGATGTTTTCATCAATGAATGTTCGAAGTAACTTGTTGTAAAGTAGTTGTTTTTATACAGCAAATCCACCGCATTTAATGCTACATTTATGCAGAAATTATCTAATCTTGGGGTGCTGTGGTGGCGCAGGTGCAAAGCACAACCCACATATGGAGGCTTTAGTCCTCATGCTGGTAGTCGCAGGTTCAATTCCCAGCCTGGCGACATTTGCCGCATGTCTTCTCCCTCTCTCAATCCCTAATTTCCTGTCAAGCTACTTTCAAATAAAGGCCACTAGAGCCTCAAAAAATCTTTAAATAAATAAAATCAAAATTGGATTTCAGCAAAAAAAAAAAAAATCTTGAATTGTGCATCAAGCCTTGGACTGATGGAACCGAATTCTGAAACGATGAACCAGAGTGATAGAATGAAGGGGAAGCAGATTTTGCATAATTCCAGATTGTGTGTGTGTAGGATTTGGATTGGAGAAAATAAGGATGTTTTGCTTGGATGGATCCAAAGCGACTGACGTCAGCAATAAATATCATAACGTAACACGACTAAGTTAACCTTGGAAATATTGCAGCAGAACGATGACTGGAACAGGACTGTTCAGTATTTGATGTCGCAACAAAGGCACCAGTTCCCAACTGTGGCTACAAGCCTTTTATGGCCCTACATATTCTCAGTTATTACATTACTAGATGTTGACTAATGCCTTTTTGATTTTCAAATTTTTTTTTAACTAAATCTGCAAGGAATATTTTTGACAGTCATAACTTGAATTATTTACAACAACCATCTTTATGAAAGAGTTTGTTTTCTAAGATAATTTAAAAGGCGTTCAAACGATAAGGAAAGAAACCCCTATTTTCTGGCGCCTTACAGTGTATACATATCTAGATGATACAAAGCCTGGACATGATATCCAACAGCATGCTACCAATAAATCGCTTGCAGCTCTCAGACAGATGAATCATTTCTGTGTAATCAACACTTTTGGAGTGGTTTTCCTCCTTTTCCTACTGTTTACTCCTCCCTTCTTCAGCCTCACATCCCTGCCTTGCTTCCGGCTCGTGTGGAGCCATTGAGTCTTTGGGCCTGCGCTCGTGGCCCTGATCCACAATTCAACGGATGGTCAACCAGTGACATCATGTTTCATCGTGATTATGTGGGAGACAGAAAGTGACACATTTGGTCGCCGTGACACAATAGCTGTCTTAAGTTCACACTCCGACTCGGATCTAATTGTAGTCGTGAGTGTGGTATCTCTGTTGGTATCCCAAAGATAGTGGCAAGACCTTGAAGGTCTCCATGATTTTTTATTGACAATTTCTGTAGGCCTGGACCAGACAAACTTTCTCAGGCCGAGGACCACTTACTCCATTTAACAAACACTCACGGACCAGGCAACTTGAACTTGCCCCTGCAATAACACAACATCTTAATATGTACAACCTGAAATGAAAATATTAGTTTCTTAACTCGTTATCTTTGTACCTTTTGTTCCTCCGAATGTGAAGGGTGGAGCAGTTTTTAAATGTGGCCGACCACAACAAGACCACAAACAAGTCAACTCGAGGAGTTTTGAGTTATTTATGGATTCTGAACGTGTGGATACTAAGCTTTCCAATGATGGAAATCAAAACTTTTTTTTACTACAAATATTGTGTGCACTAAATATTTTATGTAATATTTGTAATTTAGAAGCATAATAAAAGGAAAATAGACTTGAGTTGTATTAGCAAAAGCAAACATTTCTTTCACCCAGAAGACAGCCCAGCATAAATAATTTTGTTTTAGGTGTTAAGATGCAGTTAGTCAGCGTGGAGCGCAGCGTTGTTCACCGCCTCGTCACTGGCGTATCGCATTCAGCACAGACACAGACCTAGATTTCTATGCCGGTGGTACGGTATTGTTATAACTCACCCTGAGAAACTTTCAGGCTTTCTTGTTAGTAACCCGGACTTCTTTTGGTAAGCTAACTGTACCGTTGCACTTTGAGCTCACGTCACGGCTAATAAACCGTTGTTTACGTTCAGTACCTTGCGGCATCCGCGGACCACTGGTGGTCCAGGGACCACAGTTTGAGAAAGACTGGTCCAGACTCACTTTGCTAATGGTGAAAGTATAATTGTCATAATTATAGCTCTTAATCATTGAGCATGGTAAAGTGCAGGTATTAAAGTCACAGTTCAATAATTTACAGCTTTTTTAACACAAGATATCCATAGACAGCAATCTCTTCAGGCACTGTGGACGCTGTGACCGAACACGTTGTGATCATAATGGCAAACAGCAACATTATTTATTCACGTCAGTGTACAATCTCAAACAATAATTTCTGGTCCCATAAAATTACATGCCAAAGCTAGGTGCAACCGGTGCTTTTGCTGTTCATGGTGACACCAGTAAATTACTGGAGAAGTTCAGGTTCTTTGTGCCTCTTCCAAAGCAACTTTGTTACTTTTACTACACTTGTCAAACAATTTTCATGGTGATTACACTGTAATAAAGGGGGCTCATTTCAGCCTCAGTTAAACTGGCTTGCAGGATTTTGGTTTTGTTACTCTTAATATGCATAGAATAACCGTGGATGCAGCCTCATGAGGTTTTGTTTTCTGCACTATCGCCTCACAGCAACAAGATCCCTAGAGCGAATCTCAGCCCCCGAGACCCTTCTTTAACTGAAAAAATATAAATTTAACTAACTTTAGCTAAAACTGTCAGTGCAGAACCTCACACACAAATGGTCAATGCTTCCTATTACACAGGAAAATGGTCTCCATCAATCCATCCACTGTCTTTACCTGACAGGATGTATTGCCTATCTCAAACGGTCATGGGGGCAACAAGGGTGACTTGCCTGTCCATCAGAGGGCATAAACTAATGGTGGCATTTGACTTTTCCTCTTCAGTCTTTAAAAATACTTTTTTGTTTTATTTTACTTTTGAACTCAATGTCCCAACGACTTGTCTGTCTTCAAAAGAAGTTGTTTTTCTTGCCCGATACCTTAAGAAGACAAGCCAGATCGGAACCTGTATGTCGAATTGTTATGGCGTTGATCCTAACTTCAGTTCATAATTCACTTTACAAAGTTGGCCAACTGTCAGCAATTGTTGTATCTACCATCACAGTGTTTTAGTTGTGCCTTCCATTTACCGGCTGGCCCTCCGTGAAGACCACCCACCTTATTTTCCTCTAAGGGTGCTTCCCCTGTCTGAAAAGTTGCCATAACCAATGACGTAAAGACAATGGTGTTCCACAGTTCACAATTCTGTTAAACGACTCAACAGCATCAGCCTCGCTTTATGCGATCAATCAATCAATCGTGGCAGTATCCAAGCGTGGCAAATCATAAGACTCTCAATGGAGCTGAAGCGCACGTGCACACACACACACACACAAGCTAGGAAAAGGACAACAAAAACATACATGTAGCTCCTTTCAGAACCCTGGAACAACATTTGACCATGACCCACTGCGGTTCCCTGTAGCGTTAAAAGCAAGCAGAACCTCGTAGCTGTCGGTGCCCCTTTGTTGATTCAGCTTTTGGACTGGGGAAATGAAGAAAGGAGCGTTTGTCTAAAAGAATTACCAATCACGGGAAAAGTAATAAAAACGGGCAAAGCATCAAATCAATGGGGCAGAGTGACGATAGCATAATGTCTCACTGACAACTCGCATAAGTCAGGCCTTTCCGCATCCCGCAGAGAGATGATGGAACATGCAGCCGTGTGTTTGGTTTGAACGTAGAGTGGCAGAAAATGTCACCCCTGATGAATGCTCCGTAGCGCTGATAAGACGTACTCCCCTTTGAGAGAACATGCACACATGACACGTGCACAGACACATGCACACACACCCACACACACACAGATGAAGTTCTAAAAATAAATCTCGAATTCTAAAGGGTCAAGTGGAGTCCAGACCAGCAGATACCAGCTCCGTACTCATGGATTAGTCTGTAGCCTGTGGCAGCCTGTTTCTGCTCTCTGTCTGTCAGCCACCTCAACTGCTGTTCCCAGATCAGCTCACACAGCAGCTAAATTTCACTTGTGTTTGTTTTATGTTTTTGTGCAAGAACAGAAATATGACCTCGCGTCCGTATGTTTGCAAACATGTTTTACGTTGTCAAACAGACGTCAGTAGGGGAAGTGATGGCTGGCAGGGTTGTGGGGACGACAAAACCATTGGAATGGGGTCATTTAGGAAGTACTAGAGAGACTCTCAAACTCTCCCCACAGAGGCTGAATACGTAAGAGATTCTTGAAATAGGAGACAAAACATTGTTAGAATGTTTTTGTTTAAAAAAAAAATGCTTGAGCAAATATGTGTGTCAGTCACACTGATTATGTGAAAAATTTTTAAAATGTTGCAAACACATAAATGTGCATAATTAATTCAACAAATAAATAGGACATCACATGAAATCTTTATATCTTTAGTTCAAATCATAATAATTCATACAAAAACAATCAGGCAATTTCATGGTCATCTCTAACCTTAACCTTCCTGGTATTTACGGCAGGTCACATTTTCTAGTACTGTACGGCCTGAGAGCCATCCTCCAAATGTGACAATTGTCATTATGGGAAGACGTATCAAGTTAGTTTCTTTTAGGGCTGAAACGATTCCTCGAGTGATTCGAATACCTTGATTATTAAAATTTCTCGAGGAAAATTTACCTGCCTCGAAGCTTCGTTAATATATGTTCTATTATTTAGCGCACCGTGTTCCGGCCGGGTCGATATTAGCGTTGCACAGAGCTCTCACTTCTGCCCGAGTTGTTGATGAAAGCTAAGTGTTGGCAGCATTTTCAAGTTCGCTCTGGGAGGATTTTATTGATTCGTGATAATGTCCGGGCTTTTATTGTTTTTCAGAGGACCAATAAGCATCCTTAAAATAACTGGTGCTGTGCTTGAAATACGGCAGCTATTCTCCTCCCGGAGCTGCTGCCTGGTGGCCGGTGTTCAGAGTAAACGGACGGGAAAGAGAGCTGCAGGTGTATTTATACAGGTGAGTGGATAGACTGAACACGGCGGGCGGCTGGTGTGTAGTTTATGCTTATAGTGTAACTATAGCTTTATGGACAAACCGGAAAATGAATTTCATGTCATCCCGGTCTCAACAAACGGGTGGCGGAGCGCATCGTGGTGGTACAGAGCTGGTAGAGGAGCTTCTGTGACGAACTAAGGAGCCAAATTCAGTCTCTACCATGAACAGAAAAGCTATAAATGTTTGGGAAAGGTGGGGGTTCATCTATTAAATTGACTGCAGTTGAATACATAAACGAAAAGCTGGAGTATAGACAGTTTTTTAAATATAAGTGTATTTATGATCATGCCTCCTTATTATTAAACTGAATATAATTTCAGATTTTTGTATAACTTTTCTTCAGGTTAACTTAGAAAGTGAGCCATTATTGTTACAGGTAAATTTCTTAAACTACTGAAAATTTATTATTAGGGAAGTTCAAATATGAACAATTGGACTGATGTTGGTATTTGATAGTAATACTGCTGTTATGTTAGATTTACCAATATTTTATTATCCGATTACTCGATTAATCGTAAGAATAATCGATAGATTACTCGATTACTAAAATATTTGTTTACAACAGCCGTAGTTTCATCAGCCCAAAGACATGTCTCCGAAACAAAGGTCTTTGTCCATGAGCGCATTTGCAAACTGTGATCTAACTTCATATGTCTTAACTTGTGCTCATGACCTGTACAGGAATTGATTTATACTGACACTCAGTGGCCTCTCCTTCAATTTATATAATATAGTGCCAATTCACAACACATATCATCTCTAGGCACTTTACAAAAAGGTGAATTGAATCTTCACAAGCTGTTTTGCAACAGAAATTTTGAACCATGTTGATTTCTGGGAGACGTATCCTGTCTCGGAATATTCCCTTGGTATTTGATAGTTGCATATAATTGTCTAAAGGGATTAAGCATATTGCATGCCTTTAATACAGTGAATGCAAATATCTGGTTACAACTCTAAATCCGCCTGAAATGAACATAGAATAAAATGAAGACTGAAAGGGTTGACGGGATATTTTCACTCCTGTGTCTGGAATCGGTGACTTAAATCAGCAAATGCACTTTATTTTGTCTGTTTTGAACTCACTCAAGTAAGGTGAAACTTGGCACTGACGCAGGTTTCTTTGTGATATCTCCTTTTTTACTGTTCAGCACAAAGACAGACATTAACAAAAACAAGGCAGACTCAGAGTTATTAAATTTCTGATAGTGAGGGTTTAGGAATACCACATAAAGCCAGGGTATAGCTCTTGTTAAAAGGCAGGAGTTAAGAGTTAAGCTGTGGTGATGCAGGCCCAGCTCTGAGCTGAGGCCTCACAGAGATACACCCTCTACCACTTCCTCCTCCTTCTCCTTGTCCACTCTCTTGTGGCCGCCCGCCAGCGCCTGCAGACTGCACCAGAGGCAAAGTCGATCGTCCAAACAGCCACAAAAACACCAAATACTATCTCCCTTTGGCATTTCACGTTATAGAGACTGCGCAGCTCCCATGGACCCTTGTTGTGCTTTGGGATTCTTCCCAGATTGATTCCAGCAGCAGTGTCTCCCGAGCATGTTGACGTTTCCAACCTGGCGGCAGACATGCGCGGCTCAGACGCCGCCGAGGTCTGAGGCGGGGGATGCAGAGTGAAGGTTACCGAGCCTCGGAGCAGACGTAGATAGACTGTAGGTTTGGGGGGGGGGGTGGAAACAAGAAGAGGGGGCTGCTGGCTCGGGCTCGTCTTTCTGTCACTTCTGGTTTGGATTCAACATGCTCCCACTGGAACGTCTTCATTATAAACCGCGGCTCAGAAACTTGAGGGAGAAAAGCTGAACCTGACTCCGCGTCTGGCTCCGTCCGCTTCTCATTCTTCATTTCCCACCCTCCCTCACCTCTTCTTCTCCTGCAACAAAGCAATTCTGTCCCCTCCGAAGTCTTTTTGTGACCATGGCCTTTTTCTTTTTTTTTTGTTCATCAGAATTTACTCACTCCATTTGCATTCCACAACCTCCAATTTTCTCTGACACATTTTTGTTTTCAGCCAACTTGTGTCGTGAGAAAACCCTTAGTTTACTGATAAGGCTGATTGGGTGTTGATAAAAGTCTCTGTTAATCCAAGTGCCATTACCAGGCCTCATATCAACCCATTTCCCTAAAAAGAAAAAAAAAACAAATCTTCACAACATAGACATAATGTATTCTAATACTAATACTAATATCGTAGAAAAACCTAAAAAGATTACAAGTATCTGTTGTCACAAAGGCAACAGAATTAAAGGTCAGTGTTTACCTGGAGCGGCTATCTGAGACAGAGCAGCAGTGCGCACACTTAGACTGATACAACACAGCTGTTTCAGCGGGGGCCACAGAGGCCACTACGTCTGCTGCCTTAAACATCCACACAATGTACCCTCCTAAATACCCCTCGCCCCCAACCCATATCCTGTCTACTCCTGACGGCCTCATCTCTTGTCCTCAAAGAAGCTCTTCTCCGTCAGTCTTATCTTCTGTCTGTCCCTCTTCCCTACCAGTGTCTTTACCTAAGATCCCTCATCAGAAGACTATCAGCCTTCAAGTCCGGTTTTTTACAGTGTTGTACACGTTAAGGGTTTGGCCATTACTGTAATGTTGCTCTGATGTATCCCGAGTTGAGCACACTGTTGGTACCGTTCTTAAACCTCAGCCCCGTCCTTATGTAGTTCATATCACCATCATATCCACATCAGGCATTGTATGAGAGAGCTTTTCATTATTTTGTATGTAACTGAGGAATTCACATAAATACCAAAGGCAACACCAACAGTACCTGGGTTTCCATTGACCCTATAACTGCGCAAATCAACATTTCAAAATAAATTTGCTTCATAAGAATGCCAATTTCAAAAAAGCTCTAATTTCTGCATAAAAAAGTTTTGGCTCTATGATAAGGTGTGTTTTTTGTGTGTGTGTTCGTGTATTTTGGTTTTATCGAAATTGGATTATTTCACAAAACTGCAATGGAATCACTTTTTCTGGATCACACAAGTCACATGATCCACAACCGGATTCTGCGAATCATGGTGCAAATCATGAAGAAGACGACAGGAAGTAGTTGGAGGAGGATGGCACAGCATGTTTTTAATGGCTTATCACTTCAACAAACTGATCACATGTGATTTTAATTGCTCTTCTTATTAACGGAAACACCTCAATTACAAAACTGTGTTTTTTTTCCCCCACATTATCTGAATATTGACAATGTCTTTTGCACATTTGTAACGGAAATGGATCCAATTGTACCAGACGTCAGGATGAAGCCAGAACTTCAGCTGCAAGTGAAGAACTACACACAATTTCTATTGATGACAAAAAAGATGTTATATACTGTGCCATTAAATAGATTCCAGACCTCAGCAATGCTGATTTCTCATCCAGCTATTGAGGGATCAAATTTTCAATATCCTTGGAACAGCTAAGTGTTCAGTAGAGTTGGTAGGAAGGGTCCAACCAATTGTCGAACCTGCAGGCTAGCAGTCTATCTTCTTTCCTCCCCATGGAAAATGGGACTAGGTCTGTATCCTCAAAGAGGAGGCTATGGGAGGTCATTTGGCACAAGCTTTTGTTTCAGCACAAGCATTGGATCCTTGGGGTGCAAGATGGTCAATTTAAGCAGGGGATATTAGAAATCCGTATGTCTAGAGACTAACTGTGTAAAAGTACGGAGTTGCTCCAGTGGCACAAACAGCTTCAACCAGATTCACAACTGGATCACAGTGAAGCTAAGCTTGAAATATTGAAGTGATTTCAACAGAGGATATGCAGTGTAGTAGATTTAATAGCACTAAATACCACAAAGAGACCAAAAAGAAACAAAAATGCATCTCAAGAGTCATGGGTGCATCCAAAGGCTGAAGTCAACACAAGAAATAAGTTGAGAGTAATGTAGTGACTGAGCGATCAGTTGAAATTGATCACCTCACAATTAATCAACGTTGTCAGCACTTCTCATTACTATTTGAGATAAGATTTCTGAGTCTGGCAGAGAACAGTGTTTTATTTTAACAACCACAAAATGTACAACCACAAAAGCGATTTCACTACTGACTCAATAACTAACACCAGAGTCGGCCTGCTTTTGGGATTGAAAAATCTAAACCCACAACATGCATTGTTTACCTCAGAACAGCCAAGGCGAAGATGAGCTGTCTGTGAGTTCAGACCGCATAAAACAGATCGTAAAGGCACATTATGACACAACTCACTTTAAAACTGAGGTTTGATTTTGCTTAGTACTGCTGCCAAAATGTTGTACCTGCTTATCAGAAGACGCTTAACTCCTTTAATGTGCAATGGTCAGGCATAACATTATGAACAACAACCTAATAGTTCTTTGGTCCCCATTTTACTGTGTCCCTAACCCGTTCAGTTGTGGACTCCATTTGACCTTTAAAGGTCAAATGGCACCAAGATGTTATCAGCAGAGCTTTCAAGTTCTGTAAGATGTGAGGTAATTGTTTGCATCCCATAGGTAGTATTGGGCAGAATAGAAATGGCCTTTATTTTTCAAGTTGATGTAAGCGGGAACATGCATATCCACACAAAGGTAAAACAAGGATAAAGATAAGAATGCGATACTCAAGTTAACAAAATAAGAAAAAGAGAAATAGTCAAGAAAATACTCTACTTTGCCACCAGATCTAAGGACACGTTAAGCTACATAACAGTCATAGCCCACTTTATCAATAGCAATTGGGAAAGGTCATACAGTAGAACGTGCATAGTGAAAGAACTGAAGTCTGAGTAAAGATGAAAACAAATCGGAAAATGAAAGATCAGTTTGTTGATTTTCGTGGCAAACTCTATAAAGTTTCAGAATAAAGTCCTTTTTTTAAAGCATAAAGTTGATCTTTGAAGTTTTGCAAGTAATAAAATATCATCCCGTCTTGGTCTCGTGAAATCAGTATTGTGTAATTAGACCACTGACTCATGACATTTATGTATTGCTACACCACTATTTTCAAAGTTTATCGTTATCATTCATGGCTCGACGAAGGGGTCCAGTGACTGTACCCTTACTTCAACACCCAGCAGTGTGAGTCAGTAAACCTCATCAAATGGCTGAAGGACAGCTGGAGTCCACGGATGAGGTACACTATTTGAGGCATTTAAAATATGTGACTGTCCCAGTCAGTAGCAAAAGTTTCCATGTTGTGCTTAGCCATCATTTACTGGAACTGATAGCCACGGCAACATGCTAATCTTGTCAAGAAAATAGGATGATAAAACATCTCGCCACAGTATGTTCAACTGTATATATCTCCTGCAGAGCTTGGACATCATTTTTATGAAATTTTCTACAGTTTAGCTACTTCTAGCCTCACACATCTGTTCCATCTAAAACAAAAGAAATTATACAGTCATGTTTTGATTTACAAGCCCGCACGGTTTGCCAATAAACACGCACGGTTGCGTTACGCAACGCGAGGTTTGAACACGGCGGTCTAGACGAAAACGATTAAGCCATTTGCATCGTCGGCCAATCAACAACTGCCTGACCGTCACGGGTCGCACATCTGCGCGCTAAGCTGTAAATATGGTGTTTAAAGCTGTGCAGTCAGATCTGTCTAATTGGTATACGAGTGTGATCTTTGAGTTTCTTCCGTGGTTTATCGCAGACACATGCTGAAAGACACACACGCACATGTGGCTCCAGACAGTTCAGATGAGACATGTCACATTCGTTGACATGGGGCCCAATTAAAGGGGAGGATTAAGCCGGGGCTGGGTGACCTCCTCAGGAATCTGTTCGAGACATTGTGTGTACACTGTCAAACCTTCCCTTTAAGCGCTTTCACCTGCTAATTAAGACACCGGAGTGGCATGTGTGTGCGTGCGTGTGTGCACCTGTGTGATTTGTGTGTGCGCATATGCGTGTGTGTGTGTGTGTGTTTATGCGCAGAGACAAATTCACTTGCAAATGTCAAGGACAGATTTGCAGACCGAGAAGCTTTAATGTAAATATTTGACTGGAGTATTGTGCGGCTTCTTGGAGCTCGCTCCAGCACACGTCAGACTCGGCACAGACTTACGGCAAACAGATAAGGCATGTCATTTGTTACATTAAAATATTCCACGTTTCGGTCCGAGCATCTAAGTGGCGCGTGGAGGAGGTCATCTGCTACAAAAGCAGCGCCGTGTCTTATGGTGTGAAGAGATTAAAACGGACAGCTGTGAAGCCGGTTGATGCCAATCGAAGCTCCGAAGAACCAATTTGTTTTTACATACTGTAAAGCTACATTATACAATTTTCAGAATCCGTTTTTGACTAGTTAAAATAGAGGAAAATAGGAAGTTAGTGGATTAAAGCATCAGGGGTAAAAATCTGTCATTTGTATAGCGGCCTTCAAGCGTCCACCTGTATAAATGCTGTTGTTCCTTGAAGGCCTCAGAGGTTTGTTAGAGAACATTGGTGAATAAAACATCAAGACCAAGGAATTCACTCTTTTCAGAAATGTGTCCTTTGAGGAAAGCCAGGAAAAGCCATGTTTCCAGTTTGTCAGAAGCCATGTAGGGAACACAAAAGTTTGAACATATAAAGAGTTTATAGCTGTAGCAATCTTGTTACTAAAATCTCAGTCATTGCTGATGTCTAAGCAATACCAGACATGAGCTATATGTGAACATTATGTCATTGAATGGATATCTTACATAGTCACGCTAGTCACTATGTAATCCAAAAAAAACAAACAAAAAACAGTGTCGTCACACAGATTAAAATGCATGATTTTATTTGAAATCATCTTCAGGCAACTATGGGGAAGTTATTATAAAACTACACGATCTTTGTTGATCATGTATGTTTTATGGTGAGGTTTAGTTGTATTACAAGTTTTCAACTTTAAAGGACAAAACCTAATGACTTTCATTGACCTAAAGTAAATATCTCAAAGTACAATTACTTTTCAATATGAGTGAAAATATATATGAAAGGTATCAGAAATATTTAAACTTTTTATGAATGAAATTTTTTTTATTTTCTCAATGGGTTTTTGTAGATTTATTGGTCCTGCGACATCTAGAATAAAGTACCATCCAAAAGTAATTCTTTTTAACCATTTTTTACAATGTGACAAACCAAGAAAAATTTATGAATAACTGTACAGAGGAAAGAAAATATGTGGTTTAAAATATTTTGTAGACTCCTGTAGCTGCAAGTCTTTAATGTCTATGAGCTTAGCACATCTAAAGACTTTTGCCCATTTGATAGCTGCAACTCACTCAGACTGAATTGACTGTATGTCAGTTTTCAACTCTTACCATGGATTTACATTGGAATTAGGTCTGGACTTTTGACCTAATTCCAATGGTCAAATTCCATGATTATGATTATGAGCATAATCATAATAAAACATATGATTATGCTCTGACTTGAATCATTTCAATGTAGCTCAGGCTGAATGTCCTGCTGAAAAGTGACGTTACACCTCAGTCTCAAGTTTAGTCCTGTATTTAGCTCCATCCCACCAAATTTGACCAGCTTCCGTGTTCCCACAATACAAACGTCTCAGCATCTTTGTTGCAGCGTGGAAGTGGCGTTTTCAGAGTGATGTTCTGTCATGGTTCTTTTGATACACATTGCATTTTACATGTAGGTCAAAAAGTTACATTTTGGTCTCTCTTGACAAGAGAATTCCTCTCCAGGTTTGCCCCAAAAGGCTTGAGGTCGACTTTCTATAAGCAATAACTTTCACAGCCTATAGCTTTTCTTCCGCTGTGTTGAGGGGAACCCTGAAGGTAGTTGATTAGAGTGGTTCTCTTTAGGTGTATCAAAGTAAAGAAGAGATTTGTGGCAGAAATTTGAAAATGATGTAACCTTTTTTTCCAATCATTGGTTCATTACAAAAAGTCCCTATCAGATTCTGTTCTGTTCAGGAGGAGGACCTGGAAAATATTACACTCAAGAAACAAAGTTCAGAGCTTAGTTCCTTTGGACAAATGTCTAGTTGGTGTGTGGAAACTGGAGGAGGGGTCCACCAAATATGGGTAGATGACATTTACTGTCTGATCTGGCTGCAGGATAACATTCTGTTCTGTTGTTATGCTGGGCAACAAGAAAAAGACAAGGATGTTTTACAGTATGAATATTTTGAAGATTTTATTTGTCTGACCTTCTTTGCTTTACAGCGATGCGGCGACTGTCAAAAACAGACCAAAGGTTCCAAACTCTCATCTTCGTTGCATTGTTTTTTGTGGCCTTTGGGTCCTTTAGGGCTCTGCTTCTTCAGCATCTGTTAAATCTTCCTGATGGTATTTTGACGTCAGACAATGGTTTGGATTTTCCTTCCTTAACAAGCTTATCAGAGAGTTCAAATCTCTTGGATTCTCCAAACTTTTGTAAAAGCAAACTCCCACCCCATTCTAAAATCTAGCACTATTTGACTTTGGAGTAACGAACTTTAGGATCAGACTTTTTGGCCAAAGTTTTACCTCTACTCAGACTTTTAGACTCAGCGAAGAAGTGAAACTGGACATCTTCCGTTCTGCCTGTGTCACAGCTCCACTGTCTTCCTCTGAGCCTCTATCTCGATCTGCCTTTCTCCCCACTAATGACAGTCAGCTGGGCTGATAGGCAGATATATTTACACTGGAGGCAAGGGAGGAAGAAGTCATCAGCCAAACCCTGTTGTGCCTCTGGGTAACAGCAGGCGGGGCTTGGAGGAAACCCTGGCCCCAGCTCGGCCCCTCCCTGAGTAGGGCATATCTCTGCGTGTTGTCCCCGGCCCCAGCTCAGAGCTCTCAGCCAGAAGGGACCAAAGCCTCGTCGGCCCGCAAAAATCACACACTCCCACATCAACTGCTGTGGGGTGAGAGCGGAGGAGAGGAGAGCAGCGGCAGACGGAGGAGAGCTAGATTCCACACCAACTGAGCGCCACAGAACTAGAACGATTCAGTTTGTTCTCACACACTTCTGCCAGTTAGTGCTTTTTCTTAAGCTGTTGATGAGGCGGCCAGAGCCAACTTTGTCTCCCATGAGTCTGTGGTGCAGAGGTCGCCCGAGGGCTCGAAGTGTGTGCGACTTCTTGAACGTTTGCGGCTTGTTTTTGAAACCTTTGAACGCTGGAACTGTACTGAAATCATTATGACTCTTCTGGGCTCCGAACACTCCATACTGATACGAAGCAAGTTTAGATCAGGTAAGTTCATTATTGGATTTCTTCTGACTGTATGCTCTCTGTTTATTAGCAAACTCTTTTTACTCGGTTATACTGCAACACCTTGCCGGCCAATACTTGGGACTTGCGTAAAATCTCTTCTACATCATTGCATTTAACTCCATTCAGCATTGAGACGTTGTCACGGCAGCCAGGCAACAGGTGTGTGTAGCTGTACTGCTGTCATGTGTAGATACAGTTGACACCAGAGTCTGTCTCCAGAGAGCTGAGACTAGCGGCATGCCTTGTCGCACCATGATGAATTTACAGCTGGAAGGATTCCTCGAGGTCTGTCTGCTTCCTTGTAGATGTACACACGTGCTTGTGATGCCTCAGGCAGGTTGGTGCACTTGTTCCCTGGTGGTGGTGCTGCTGAGGGAGCTTGTCCAGGTTTCCCCTGTCTGATAAGAGTGATTAGATGTTGAAGAGGTGTCAGAGGTCAACTAAATATGGCTCATGGTGCACAAGACTCTAAGTACTTTTTATTCTTCCCTCCTCCTGTATGCACACATTCAATTCCATTAATATCTCTGTCCATCCATTTGCAACACTGGGTTAATCCTCACAGAGTCACAGCAGACGGTGCCCATCTTCAGCGGTCAGTAGACAAGAGGTGGTGTACACCCCTGGCAGGTCATTCCAAAACAGTGCATTTCTTATTCAGACACTTGTTCTAGTTTTAAAGGTATCATCTGTGATCCTGTGTGTGTGGGTGTGTGTTTGCGCTGTATCACTGTAGTGTGTGTAATCTGACCAACACTGCCACCTCCCTGAGGAAAATGCAATTGATTGGGGTGAGAATCAGCTGTGAGGCTCCATGTAGGTAACTGAACAGCAGGTGAATTTTGGTGAGCGGTTTCTCTCATCCAGGCGTCCACTCTGCCGGTCAGCTGTGACTGCATTCCAGAGATTGCGGGCCAAATGTCCCTTTTCCTTTGAGCCGTTCGGAGCTCCTGTGCTCCGCATGGCGATGGAACTTCTGTGCTGTGGGGAATTTTTAAGGATTCCAGTAACAAATCCTTTCTGCTAGAAGGACTGTGTTGCTCTAACCCGAGTGCTCTGAAAGGATAATGCGGCACAGATGTAGAGATACTGACTCTAAGCTCAAGTCCGCTTGATGTTACAGTCAGAGGAGTTAATACTGGGTGAAACATATAACAACCAACGTGACTGTTGGAGCTAATTTACGAGTGCCTGAGTGAGTCTACAGAAGGAAGACAGCCTGTAAATCTCTATCTGCTAACTGCTGAAGACAGGAGGGAGTCTGAGACAATTCAGCCTGTGGAGAATTTACAGTTTTCTTTAAGCTGCAGCACTCTGAGTGACATTCAGCGGCCTGTGAAAACCAACGATTGTTGATACTTTTCCACCACGCTTGAACTACATGATCCCAGCCATGGGAACTGCTGCTGCTCGCCCGTAGCCTAAGGGAGCGTTTAGCTCTATGTGAAAACTGCCAGTCGTCGCCGCTTCTGCATACAGCGCGCTTCGGCTGCGTTGCTGAAGCCATGGGAACTGCCTCCACTTTGTGGAGGCTAAAAGGAAAGACAAAGATCTCATTTATGAGCTCCCCAGAGACTACACCATGTTCTTCAAGTGTGTCACTCACTACTGCTCATGTTGATTTGATTGACAACTTAAACAGTAGTGGACGACGTTCTTGAGACGCACACTGTGACATTACGCTGTGAACGAGGGGTCCAACTCAAGGTAAATGCCAGATCTTGAGGGGTCTACTATATGCAGAATAGCAAATGAGCGTGTCTTCACACGAAACCTTTTCTCAAGTAACCACACTTGATCGAGAAAGCTTTTTTTACTGCAGTGTTTATATCTACTAAAAAGATGCAAATATTGGTTTAATTGGCACCAACATGCAGGCAAATTTAAATTAAAAAAACAACAGAAAACTAAATCTTAAGCATAAATTTTGTTTTCCTCTTCCCCTCCCCCCAAGAAGTACATTTCATCAGTTACGGTACGAGTAGAATTATAGATTCTACTCGTACTAACAAAAAATGTAGGCTCTGAGGAGAAATTACTCCCAATTTGGACATAATTTGATACCCCTGAAGACCAGTGCTTATGCTCATGTTGGGTGTGTGAATGATTTGATTGGCAAGGAACTAGCACGTCAAGAACTGGCAGAGGGGGATACAACAGGTGGGACAATGAGTCACAGACCAGGCAGCTACAATAGTTTGTGACAGCTTGATGCCTTTTAGATGCAATAAGCAGCAGAATCGACTTTTGACAGAGTTCTGTGTGTTTGACAGAGTTCTGTGTGGATCATGAATGCGACCGGGTGGAAGTGAGGTATAGGGATCCACAGATATCACAGAGGTTGAACCCAGTGTGTACTCATCCTCGACATTGCTGAACAGTTGCCTGGTATTTCCACTTGACTTGATGTGGAGCCAATTGAACCTTTCCCAACCTCCATCAAGTATGAGTGTAACTGAAAATCAAATGCTTTGATAACCGACTAACTAGTCCTTCATTTTATTTGTAACGCCACTGCCTACGCCCCCTGGTGCCTAAACTAGACATAGCAGCTCCTTGTAAATTTAGTCATCTACATACTTATCACTGGTCTCCACAGGGACCGACTGTGCCAAAATCAAACCAATTCTCCTGGAAACCTTTTTTTTTTTTTTTTTTTTTCTCAGAAAAGTGGATGGCAGTTAAACTCTAGTTGATTATCCACAAAACAAATATACGCAAAACCGGAATAACATGTGGTGAAAAAAAAAAACAAAGGCGGCGTAAAATGACGTAATGTTTCCCTTTCATATGGATGTAATTTACTTCCCTTTAATGTGGTTGTGTCAGCTGCTCATTTAGAAAAATTTTGGGAGGCACTCTGTAAGAAACAATGTCAAATAATTCAGCTTATTGCGGCAGTAAATTGGATTATATTTCTTTGATGCAGCCTCAATAATTTTACACTAACTGGACTGAAATAGTTTGCGAGACCAGGGAAAGTATACTCCAACATTCTGACAGTGAATGGCATTCTGGCTGCACATTAAAAAAAAAAAAAGAAATTAACAGTTTCCCTTTTTTTTTTCCCTTTCCACTTGTTTTCATCCTACCACTGTTGACCATAAGTCACAGGCAGTGGAACCTCTCCAGAAACATTTATGGTGGAGTGTTGTCTCCCCTGCAGTCAGTCTCTGGCTCTCGTTCATAAGTCTGACTCTTAAGTGGCCAAAAGCGTTGGGAGCAACATATGCACGTTCCGTTTTAAGGTGGATTTTTGCTTTGTACTGGGGTATTAGAGTAAAATAAACCTTATGCTTGAATGGGGAACACCTGTTTACGAGATGGTAGACAGCAACGCTCGTACATCTGTCGCCAACACGTTCCTGTCCATGTCGCTGAAAGTTTAGAGGAAAATTCGGGTGACGGATGCGTCCTCTCCTTAGATTGTTGGAGTTCTGGTGTAAAAGTGTGATGTTAGTGCTGTTCTCCTGTGCGAGGTACAGAAATGGATGATGAATAGCGAAATCTCTCGGCTGGCTTGTTTAATTATCTCCACTTCAGTCTCACAAAACCCCTCGAACCACGGTTTATTTACATTATAAATCTGAGCACTTGTAAATGCGGCTGTCGATTTGTATGTCCTTTGTTGTCAAGGCACCCCAGGCTGAAACAAATGTCTTTGGTTTCAAAGTCAACAGTGTGTTTCAGCTATCTGTGATTACGCGGCTCAGCTCGGCTCGGCTCGCCTCGGCTCCGCAGTCAGGACAAGGCAACGCTTTGGAGAAAAAGCAGACTGTATGGCAGCTGCTGTGCTTTCTTAGGCACAGTATTGATAACCTGTCAGTATGCTCAGCACAGAGCAGTACAGCTTGACTTCAGCGTTGCCTTCGCCAAGAAAATAAGACATAAAACCTGCATGTATGGGTGAGATTAAGCCTGTCACCTGGCTGAAATACGAACTTGTTTTATCAGCTTACAGGCAGCACCAAAGTGATCAGAAAGAAGGGTTCGGTTTTCAAGATTTGGCTCGAGGACATGTGGGAGTACAGGGGGAAACAAATTTACTGCTATCTTTGTCAACCAAACTGTGACACTCGAGTTCTGCATCTTGAAGTTATAGTTAAGATTTCTTAAAGTAAGATTCTGCTGAAACAACAAGAATTTATTTTCTTACTCACAGAAGAGAACTTTCTTGGTTTCAATTAGTATAAATCAGAGATTGTAGTAAATTCTTCTCCCCCCCTACCCCCCAAAGTCCACATCAAGCATCAAGCAGGGGCAGACAATACAACAATATTATATTCTGAGTCTTTAGAATGTGTTGACAATTAGCCAAAGTTGAGAGATTGTTGCATCATCTATACAGCAGACTTCTATGCTTTTACATCCACAAATCATCTTTGTGTTCCTCTTTTCCCTTCAGCTTAATAGACCTAATATAGTAGGGCTAAAAGCCACTGGTCATAGATAATTATATGGCAGGTGTTAGCTGCCTAGCAAAAGCTAGTCAAGAGCTCGGCAGCTAACACCTGACTAAGTGTCTACTAGCAAGAGCTAGCAGCTAGGGATGCTAACTTAAGTTTTATCCCAAATAGTTTGCCTGTTTCATTTGTTGCCAGCTTAGACAACGGTGTGCTTATATGCAACTGGACGACCACAATAACAATAGAGTCCTAACACGGATTGGAAGCAGATGTCTAATAGAGTCACGTTAGTGAATGAACCAAGACGACGTCCTTTAGAAGTCCACAAGAAGAGGCTCGTAACACCACAAGATTCTGAATGCTGGGAGTATTGTGGACATTGTTGTTCCTGGCAGATATAATGTAAACGTTTTTTTTTTTTTGTTTAGAAAGAAAATTATTTAAACAGTAAATGGAGTAAGGGAGGCAGTGCGCCAACAATGTTCTTTCTGTGTGTGCCTGACAAGATAAAGTGGTGTAAAAAGCTTTTATTGTAGACTGTCATAACATAATATTTACCTTTATGTCTGTTTAACAATGTTCTGTGCTCAACTCGTGTTTCACATAGGAAACTTCTAGGTGGGACACCACTTCCAGCCTCCATTTGCTTTGTCATCAATGGTCATTCATTCCTCGTGGCTGCCCATCACCACGCCTAAATTAAATGATCACGTGATTCGCTGGTTTCTGTAGAACTTGACCTTTGGATTCGCGCATCTAAAGGTTGCAGGACGCTGAGCCTCAAGAACCTTGTCATGAGATGCCTGGCTTAAAGAGTTATAAAATACCATTTTATTATTTTAGGTGTAGCTGTTTAAGATGTCTGTTTTAGCCCTGGCCGATCACAAAGTAGCTGTTGGCTTCAAAGACAAGGTTCAGCTGATGTGGATTCATGCTAAATGAAGACTGTCATCTACTGCTGGTAAGATATAAACTGCTCATAAGCAAGTTCCAGAACCTCGCTTCAAAAAACTCAAACTATCCCTTTGAGGAATGAAAAGAAAAAAAAAAAAGTTGAACAGAATTAGCTTCCCACAACATTTACATTGCATTTTGTCACCTGGCTTTTACCAAAACATTTATGAACTAATCTGTACACCAATCAGGTGTGCAGGAAAAAGAAAATCCTTGACGGTGGTTGTATCATTTGCATGTTTTGGTCAGCTTCCAGTCAGTCACTAATGCCTGCGTTTGCTCTGTGATGTAGCGAGCTACGGGGTCGTGACCCCTCCCTCTTGCGGTAAACGAAAGCAGATGTCAGATGAAGGCAGGAGAAGGGGAACGGCCCGGCGTTACGTAACGGAGGTGCTCCGCGGCGACAGAGCGGGCGGTGTGGCAGACGAGCGTCGAGAAAAGTCGCTGCACCAAAGCGGGTTCTATTCTGTTCTTGACATGCACGGCCGTGGCCAGAGGAGAGCGAATTGAAACCACCTGAGCGAGATGATAAACAATTGGAGAGACGAACAGAACGTGATCAGGCGGACCGGGAACATTTCATACTTGTGTGTCAGATCCAGGATCAGACCAGGAGACCCTCCACATAACGGCGAGGAGGAAAAGCACACGCAGACAAAAGAGACGAAAGAAACCGACGCGAGCAGACCAACAGACGCAGAGGAGGCTCGTGTTTATGACCTAGAGTCCCACCTAGGCCACTACTGCGCACACATACACGCCCACACACGCATGCACACGGACACAGCGGGGAGAATCACACACACATACCGTGGACCACACACTGCCTAGCAGATCTGTTTAAAAGCCAGGAGCTGTGTTTATCTTTCTCTACATCCTGCTCGCAGAAATATTTGCGAGAAAGCAGTGTTGTTTTGTATGGGTGTGTGTGCGTGTGTTTTTTTTTAATATTTTTTTTCATGCATAATACTGATAGGGTTCACAAGAACCTGGGTCAGGGGCGGGCACAGATATTTTGGGGGTCAGGTGCTCAAAATATTGGGTTGGGGGTGTAGATAACTTTGTGCAACAAGTGGGAATATTAGTAGATTTTTCCTCCACAATTTTCAATATCTCACAGCAAAATTAACATACTCACACAAAAAATACATACCTTTGTCTTTGATTTTATCTTTCATTTAAAAAAATTGATTGTCCAAATAAACTGATGTGAACGATTTGATGAATTTGAAACAGAATATACGACCCATACACCATACCTGCTGGGCACTGGTCGGCTTATAAGCTTTTAATTTCAGAAATGCTACCTTGAGCCACACTATTTTAAAAAAAAATTAGATAAATATTTTAAAAGGGCACTTTTTCCACCCAAAAAGCAAAAAGGGCAGGTGCTCCATACCACCTTGTGACTATCTGTGCACTTCCTTGGCCAGGATACAGCTGATTTGGCTCAGAGTCAGTGCTTAGACATTTTTAGTAAGTTAGGTTTTAGAATCTGCCTTCTGAGTACATTTTAAACAATATAATTCAGACAATACCCATACTGTATATTCAATTGACATCATCTTATTTGCTAAATTACTCTTCAACCAAGCTCTAAAAACTTTTCCGATGCCAAACAGGTTCACCTGAATGAGTGAAAACTGAGCGTGGTGTCACGCTTGGACTAAATGTTGTGACGTATATTTTTAGCCTTGATATGCACAGAATTGCACTATTGACAATATTAAAAGAATGATGAGCTATTCATGAACTATTGCATCATGTTATACGACGCCCTGCGATTGCAGACAGGCTCAAGTTCTTAACTTTCATTGTTGCGTTTAATGAATCTGATCAGTTCAAGCCAAGTGCGCTGGCAATATGGCTTTTATTTACCAGCTAAATGTAATGAGTTGCTGCAACCTAAAAAGCGGTGCCAAGTAGAAGGAGAAGAAGGAAAAGAAAACAGTTGGAGCATTAATTCAGGAACGGGCTGAAATATTTTGCTCCTGCTGTTGGCCCTGAAGAAGAGGACACCTTTAACACAAGACGTATTTTTTGCATCCAGCTGGTCTCTGAAGTTAGAACTCCAATCTGGAAATTATATCACACCCCACTTGAGCTAAGCTACAGTTTTCAAAAGTAAAAAAAAAAAGAATCTATACGATACAGTACTGTGGTTTTAACTCTTTGAGACAGAAAACAAAGCACAGGGTGTTTTGGTTGTAGCACAGAAAACCAGTGAGACGTGATGGTTGTTGTGCGCAGTGTTCATCCTAGACCTTAGCAGCGATAGAATGGCCGATAAAGCCACAGCAACAGGCTCACTAACTACAGTAATGAGGTGCAAACAGTCAGAAGTGCAGAGGAACAGCTTTTTACCGTCACTACAAAATCCAGTGTGGCTGGCTTCACTTTGCTCCAATTGAATTTTCCAATTTGGAAAATTGGAAACATTGGAAACTTGGGAACTCTGGCCTCGTTTCAGCTTTAAACTCAGATGCCACTCAAAAAAAAAAAACTGAAAGAAGCATTTTGTCAAGTTCTGTGTGGAACTCAAGCCAAGATCCAGTGGACACCATTTTAGGTAAAACCGGCTTATCTTTCCTGAAAAGACAGTTATTGCTAAAGTATAAACAGCTTAATTCTATAGAAAACATCACCAGAACTTTGAAAAAGCTAATTTTAGAAGAGCGTATTTATTTGGAACTTTTAATATCCATGCCATATCAGAAGCAAACTTAGTTGAATAGAAACAATTAAATCTAAATCTCCCAGGGGTATAAGCGTTTCTTGACTTATACTGTCAAATAATACAGTGAGGACTCCAAATGCAACAAATGCAGTTGTCTCTTGCCAAACTGTCTACATTGATCTTTTGGACAATGTGTCTTTGTCTCTTTTTAAGACAAAGACAATCATCCATTTAGGCAACCCGGCGTCGTCAGAGACAGAGCTGCACTAGAAGTAGCAATAGCATACCTGTCTGCCCAAAACATTTCCTCTATAAGGGAGGGTATAAATGGACGCCAATCTTCTTAATTATATTGACAAGTTCAGTTCATTACGATTCTATACCTGTTTGTCCTTAGATGCCGCTCAAAAAAAAAGAAAGAAAGAAGGGTCAGAAAAGGGGCTGGTGACCATCTCCAGCGTTTTTAGGCTGCAATAAATAGTCTTCTATAGCTGAGTGGCAAAATGAAGAGTGAATGGCTTTCAATCTGTTTCATTTTGGTTATCAGTGGTATGCTCGGTACACTGAGGAGTTCAGTCAGGGATTTGAAATATTCATGAGGGATTTATTTAAAACTGACTTGTGAAGTTGTAATTTTTTTTCTCTTGACATGCGCGTCCTACTTCTGACAAGCCGCCTGCAGGTTAATAAAACGCAAGCTATTCTGAAACGGCTTCTTCTTTTGATTTTTGCTCTGTCCCTCACTTGTCTCCTCACATCTCTTTTCCTCTTTCCTGTGTTCCTTCTGTTCTCCTTTCTTCAGTGCTACAGTTAAGACTTCAGCAGAGGAGGACACGAGAGCAGCTGGCAGACCAGGGCATCATGCCTCGTGAGTAACGTTTTCCAACTATGAGCTGCCTCGCACTCATGAACACATGCACACACACCTTTCTGCCCCTATGCTTTTTTGTCTCTAAATAGTAACGGAGAAAGAAGGAATAACTGTAGGGAACCTCTACCCCACGCTTCACCTCAGCGACACTTCACAGGTCATTCTTATGTATTCCTACTTGATACCTGACCAGAAGGTACACATAGTCTCTCTGGTGTGTTCTGGGTTGCCTCTGGAATCTCCTCTTTGTAAGATGTGCCTGGAAAACCCCCAAAGCGAGGCACGCAGTTTGCATCCTGATCAGATGGCCAAAACTCTTTACAGAAGCACCGGCTCCATTTCAAGACATGGCTGATGGAGCTCCTTACATTAACTCTAAGACAGAGTCTGGTCTAAGGTTAATCTGAGCCGGTTTCTATCTAAGACCTTGTTCTTTCAATTATAACCCATACCTCATGATCATAAGGGTGAGGGCTGGTAGGTAGGTAATGAACCAGGGAGGAGATGTTGTGGTTGACATGCATCTTCAGTCTCACTTGAAGCACCAGGACATCTTTGAAGTGGGAGACTGCAGTAGTGGTCTAGATAAAGATCTCCAGAGATTGTACTTCAATTTCCAATACAGAGGGTGTTCACTGACAAATCAAGCTACTTAGCTATTCTAGTAAAGTTTACTCAACATTGTGTGGAACCTGACTGTTTAACCTTTGATTCGGGATGATCGGTTTGGTTTTCATCCGAAGGTTGAGGAACTAGGATGACCTTTATCTTCATGGAATTGGTTGTGAAGTTTAGTTGGAAATATATACTTTTTAAACAAGCATTTGGTCCCATCGGTGTCTTTAAGCCATAATGTACAGTGAACATTGCGGCATAGGCACTCAAGTGTGGAACAGCCCTGATGACAGTCAGCACCTTTTGAGTCTGAGGCTATTGTTGTCATCCAAATCAAAGGGGACTGCTCCCTTTAGGAGTCTCTTCCACAAACAAAGAAGTGAATGAATCTTGGTGTCCTGGTAGAATGGAGCTTGGTGTGGATAGATGGATTAGGGTTTTGCGTGCAGTGACTCAGGTGTTCTGCAGGTTAGTGTTATTGAAGAAAAAGTCTGAGCCAAAACTTTGAAGATCTAGATTGGATGGTGAGCTCTTTTTGTATTTAGACTTAGGCAATTTAAGTCTTGACCATCCATTGGATTACACTACAGAAAGCAGCTGATCTGGAAGTTGATCTCAAGTGATTCAGACCAACACTAAAAGTAAGCCAACTTGTGAATTGGATTTGGCCAAGTTATACATGCTGATGGCCAGGTACCTGTGTTGCTAATGAGTATACAACTGTGTTACCCTTAAAATTTAATGGGAGGCACTTCTGTAATTTCCAAGTCAGTATAATTGTATACCTCAAATCTTTGGTATACATTGAAACTGAAAACTAGGCAAGTAGCATGAGTCTCAGCGAAGCTGATGTTGTCAAAAGACATTCACCATAGAATTAGGGGAGGTAAGTGACGTTGTTGATGTTCATTTTCAGAATAACTGGTCCAATTAGGCAAAATTTATCAGGTGACAGGATTATTGATGGCTACAGATAAAGCAGGTGGATGTATTCATCCTGACAGGCAGCAAGCAGGCAGGTCGGTGAGTGACCGCTGAGGAATGCTCTCGTGATGGAAGAATCTCTCTGCCTCAGAAGAGGCTCCAAACGTTAGGGGCTCAATTCAGAGAGTGAGAGAGAACCTGTTTACAGGGCCGCGCTCCATCAAAGAGAAGGCACGCCCGAACGCGACAACGTGCAGAGGGAGCTGCCATTTACAAGGCGAAGGCTTTGTTCTTTTAATGTCACATAAGTCCCAGCTATGATGACATGCAGGCCTGCGTGCTCCGAGTATTCTCCTAAATCCTTGCAGTTCCAGCGATTTATGGGGCCTCGTAATCCTCAGATCAGTGAGACACTGCAGTGTTTGCAGGTATTCTGTTTAGTTTTGACTGCCAGCAACCAGGCAAATGAAAACATGGATTTTTCTTTTAATATTCATGAGAAAGTAGGCCGAGACACGACACAGCAGAGAACTGCATGTACTATCGCCTTGAAGCAGAATTCAAGCCTCTTGAGCTGTCTCACATTTTGTCGCGACACAAACTTCATGGTACTTTTTCAAGCTAATGTAAAGAAGCATTTTATTTGTCAATGTTACCCTAAAGCAACATAATCTTGTATTTGCAAACATGGCAGCAGCAATGAGAAAGGCTAGTGCATTAGACTTTTCTTTCCTCCCATACAGAATCAACAAGGTGACTGGGGGACATGGGTAGCAGACCAGGGATTTGTTGAATGATATCTCTGGCACCGTTTGCCATTTCACAGAGGCTCCAACCTCCAGATAAAGCCCTAGTAAGTGTGCGGGGGAACGGAATCCAGAGGTCCGGCTAGGCCCTATCAGTTTCTAGGAGTCTGTCACAGATAAGGCAACAAGGGGAAACGCAATTGGTCGACGGGAACCCGAGCTCTCTTTTAAAAAAGAAATTTCAATTGGCTGTTTATCTCTCTCGGTTGCAGGGAATTGAGTTGGCGCTGTTTGTTTGTTCTTTCCTTTCACCCAGGCCATACACTCCTTATCGCCCGTTCCTACAGAATTCTGTCAAAGGCACTGAAAGTAAGAAGTTTCGCAAGGTGACGGTGGTACGGTCCTCCTCCTGTTGCCGCTTCTGTAGATGTGAATCTTCAAACGCTGGCTGCCTCAGCCTTGCTGTGTTATTCCTGCTGGGGAAGATGGACACGGCACAGGGTCTGTGTATACATTACCCAGGGAACATCTGGTGTTTATTAGACTATTCAAGAATCCGCCCCAGCCTCTCAGGCCTGACCGGCGTGTGGCCTGCATAGAAGCACACTGTCTCCCTGCTGGCCTCAGGTCTGACTCCACACACACATCCAATCTAATATTTCCTCATAAAGATAATAGAGCCATAGCAGGCTGCAGGTTTACGGTGCTTTTTCCTGCTTGTGCTTTAAGGTCCTCGTCTCCACGGCAGGGATGCTTTAAACCTGGATGGAGACACTATTCGCCCATCCAGCTTCCCTCTCACTGTCATTCAGCAGGCATACAGCGCTGTGAAAACGTATTTGCCCCCTCACAGATTTCTTCTGCTGTTGCTTTTGTTTGTCACAACTACATTTTTCAGATCACCAAAAACATAAATAAATTATTACAGGAAAACCAGGACCTTTATGACACTTCTGACAAATAACAGAGAGAAGTTCTAGAGGACTTTAGATCCACTCTTTGTTATAGAAATATTTTAACTCGGACACATTTAAGGGCTTTCTGGAATTAACTGGCTGTTATATGCCCTTCCACAACATCTCAGTCATATTTGACTACACCTCTCTATCCTCTTCTTTTTCCTGTCGAGCTTAGTTTCTGAGGTGGACTTGCTCACGTGCTTTGGGTTTTCTAAGTTTAAGGTCACAAAATGACGATTGTTAATCATCTTTTATCCACTGCTTCACTTACTAATTTCATAAGAAATAGCATTCACATTCTTTTGATCAATTGTTTGATCGCCAATGCCTACTGCAGACTTTGTTCTGTTTTAATCGTCTAACCTTTGCAGCATTCAGCTCAGTCGGCAGATGTGTGTTATAGCTTCCTGTATTTATACTATATGTATTTAGTACATTGGTGGGAGTGTCAAAATCATTCAAACTCTATTAGGGTCTTATTAGCCACATACTTCCTACTAAAAAAGAATATTTGAACTTTAAACAGTTTGAATTGCAGATTGTTGCTTAATGGCCCAGCTTTTTAATATTTTTTTCTGTTTTGATGATGCTTCCACACTTCTCACAGATCAATGAATTCAACATCTTACAGTAGGAGAACTTCGTCAAACCCCGGGACCAACTGACTCAAGATCTGTCAGAAGGTCGCCACATTTCAAGGAATATTCTACTATTCTGGGACTTTTGTGCATCTTGCAAAGCAACTTAAATTATTATTTCTGCTTAATTTTTTAAGGTTTCTAGGAAAATGTTTGAATGCTGCTGCAGTGGCGCAGTTGGTAGCACTGTTGCCTTGCAGCAAGAAGGTCCTGGGTTCGCTTCCCGGCCCGGGATCTTTCTGCATGGAGTTTGCATGTTCTCCCTGTGCATGCGTGGGTTCTCTCTGGGTACTCCAGTCCAAAAACATGACTATCAGGTTAATTCGTCTCTCTAAATTCTCCCTAGATGTGTGTGTGTGCATGGTTGTTTGACCTGTGTTGCCCTGCGACAGACTGACGTCCAGTTTACCCCGCCTCTCGCCCGGAACGTTAGCTGGAGATAGGCACCAACAGCCCTCCTGACCCCAAAATTAAACTTCCAATTTTATGTTTAATATATTTTACAGGAAATTTGTTGTTTTTCCTCCTTTCGTGATTTAAACTGAATCCTAAATTGTTTTGAATTATATTGCTTTTTTTAAACCTTTCACAAATTATTCCACAGCACAGTGATCCTTTGCATTGTTTCCCTTTTCCCCAATTCATTTATATTTGTATATGTCCACTTCCTTGTTGTCTCTACTTCTTTCATATCATCGATCCATCTTTTTACAATTTTCTCAATTTTTTTAGCGATACTTCTACCAAAATGGTCTGTCCTGACATATAATTGTTTCCTGTCAGAAAATGATAATAAGTGTTTCCTTCTGGTTTTAGATTTGAAATAAATCTCCATATAGCTGTTGGTTTGCCATGGGTCTGGATTAATTTCTGTCATTTTCTAGCATTGTATTTGTAGAAGGCATTGCATATCTCCTGTTTTTACAAGTCCCTAGATGACTACAAGGAATTTGTGGGGGCTTTCTCAGTGGAGGTACTTATATCTGTAATGACTTTGTCACAGAAATTCATTAATGTAGGCAATGTTTTTAAGCTGGCCATACACTGAATTGGTAATCAAGATTGTGTTCCTGTTAAAATATAGGTCTGACTCCATAGCCATAGCGCCGCTTCCTTGAAGTTTTTAGCTTGAATTTTCACTGCAAAAACCAATAAGATCTGTTTCTATAGCATTAAGCTGGAGGAAGATGCGATAAAAGACCCGGTATAGTTTGCAAAAATTAACTTGACATCACATTTCTTGCAAATTTGGTGCCACATAAATACACAAAGTGTGATTTAAATGGTCATGTGGTGAAACAAAAATGTGCTGCTGTGTCATCAACATCCATACAACACAATAGGTTGTGTTACTCTATCAGTGACGTGCGGTCATCATGGAAAAATAATATATAATAATAAAATAATTTATATTGCCATATTTACCTTGAGGTTTGTACTATGCAGTCTTTATTTTTTATTTAGCTTGACCAATTTTGATTATTTTTTCTCCAAAATCGCTGAATTTTCTTAATTTCCCATTCAAATGCTCAGAAATGAAGCTGGTGAGGCAGCAGCGAGCTGAGCCTCACCTTGGATTGTGCAACCTCTCACTAACTGCACGATGGAAGCATGCTTCTCCTGTCTGTACGTCGCCACTAAAATGGCTAAAAAACATTTAATGTATGAACCGATTTTCCATAACTTTGCCAATGTATATAATGTACAGTGTTTCTTGTCACCAACTGTGTGTGTAACGTGTTTTGTGTGCTGAGGGAGGAGCGATCAGAAAAGGCAGAGAACAGATTCGAGGTGAGGCAGGCAGTTCTCTTGCCTCAGGGCAGGGGGCGCTCATGATCCCAGAAATTGCGACTCCACAACTGCAGAGTAAGAGACAGTAACAGCGAGCTAGCCGTAGAGCTAGCCATACAGTCAAGTCAAGTGCAGCGATATATTTATAGTTTTCTCTTCGTGCCACAGCAATCACTTATTAATAATAGCAAAATAAACATTAAGCTTAAAACCATACCGCTGCAACAGACTGAATGTTCTGCTCTTTGTGTGGGAAATATTTGAGTATTTTTTTTGTTTTGTTTTTGTTTTTTTGTGGCGTTGTTGTCACTTGCCATGGCAACGAGCCTGCTCGTAGCTGTGCTGATACAGAAAGCGAGAAAAAAGTGGTTTTTAGTTGTACTTTAACGGGTTCTCCCTTTGCCGTGGAGCGCAGCAAATGTAGAAATTAATAATATCTACGTGTCCAAGTTTGATTGAGTTAACGCAATTATTCTACGGCGGCAGCGCGGCTATGCTTGACATGTAGAAGAATAGTCTTTTTGCCCTCCAGCGTTGTCCGCATGCGCAAAATTTCCTTATGTAAACAATAACATGCAGGGGGTCTATATTTGTAAATCTGATTATGATTAAGTCAGTGCCTCATCACTGTACTCTATAATCACAATATGTTGTAATACTCTATTACATGCATGTAACGGTGGTTGTTTATCAGTCTGTCTGACACAGTAATATGATAAAAGGAAGTTGTCCTAGAGTGGAGCTTTGAGGAACCTCAACCTTGTTTTCAGCCAAGAACACTAAACACTAGTCCGTAGCCGAGATACTTTAGTCCTGAGTCAGACTTAGGGGGTTAATTATAGTTTATTTACAAGTGAGAAAAAACAACCTCTTATTCAATCTCCACAGAATACAGAGAAATTGGGGATT
Source organism: Girardinus metallicus (assembly GCA_903067095.1). Taxonomy (NCBI): domain Eukaryota; kingdom Metazoa; phylum Chordata; class Actinopteri; order Cyprinodontiformes; family Poeciliidae; genus Girardinus; species Girardinus metallicus. Next base: position 44,175 of record CAEGAE010042929.1, read on the forward strand.
TTAGCTAACGTCGCTAACTTTGAAACTTTTATTAAACGGGTTTAGCTTTTTTGTTGTTATTAATTTGGTTTTATATGTATAGCACATAGACAGCATTGTAGGGAAGTGTTTGACAGAGCAAAATTAGCAATGGTTTTAGAAAAATCTACAGTTAGAACTGAGGTTGAATGGTTGAATGCTTTGAAAAGAAAAAAAAAAAAAAGGTATTAGTTGCTGGAACCCAGATGTGGTTACTTCACACTCCACTCTCTGGAAACAACCAAACACCAATGCTTAGAGAAACAAGCATCCTGTGGAGAAAAGCCTGGACTGTTGATCTCCTGGAAATTGTAAACGTCTGATCTGAGTGAGACATAAAGTACAATATTTGCTTTATCTGAAGTTTAATAATTCTCATCACACGCCATTCTTATTTTAGACAATCTTTTCTTACTTTCAAATGAAGTATTTCATACCTGATGACGTTTTCACTGAACAGTAATATTCCACCTTAGATGTCCAGAAGCTCCATATCTTTCATTTCTTCTTGGCCCACAATCCCGTCTCATCCCTCCGAAATCTCCAACTAAAATCGTATTTGACCAAATAAGTGCGTTTGTTCTTTTATGCACTCAGATAATCAAACTGATTTAGTTTCTCAGCTTTCTGCTGGATGATCACTCAGCCCGGTGAATGCCGCAGATAGAACGGAGGCCATGCCAGGTTCTCGCTGGCCTTGATTATTTACCTTGGATTTAACAGAGAGAGAGAGAGAGGGAGTCTGTGGAAGGTTAAGAATCTCACCAACCCGAACCCTTTAATTACCACCTCTCCATTTATTTTCCTACCACTCAAAGTGTTTGAAGGATGCACATTAGAACCGATCCGGCACAAGAACATTGATTGTTGGGGGGGAATCGAAGGGCTGGACGTGTGGAGTTTGCAAACTGATAGTACGATGAATGTTTAATATGTAAAATTTTTTGTATATTACAAAACATTTTCAGGATTCTGTTTGGCATTCTGCAGTATGCTACAATGTTTATAAAAAATTTGCATCCTGATTTCAAAAACGATAACATAAGAATGAGGAAAACCTTTTTTTCCTGACTAAAAAAAAAGGTTTGAGTAAAATTTAGTTGGAAGATAAATATGTCAGACAGAGAAGAAATGCAATAACCTGACTGCATAAGTGTTCATACCGTTGAACAGAAACTTTGGGAATGCACATTTTGACTTAATTTCAGCATTCAGTCTTCTATGATAGAAGTCTATCCGCTTTTCACATCTTCCCACACTGCCAGCTAAAGTTCCCCAAACCTTTCAAACATCTCTTGTCCACAACCCTCTTCAGGCAACCCCACAATTTTGCTTCTGAACTTTGGCTAGGTCAAAGTTCAGAAATCAATATGTTGATTTGGATTTATGCTTGCTCTTATTAGGAAGTGTTGCCGACATCCTCTTTGTAGCCTCATTGAGAAGTTTCTGCCTTTTCTTCCTTCAGTTTCAGTACTGTCGCTGTTCTCCCATATTTTCTTAACTTATTGATGGCTTTTTTTGTACCTGAGCTCAAAGGAGGCGCTGAGGTAGATCAGACATCTACCTCGCCTTGACTGCCTTGAGCTCCTATCCTTGAACGCCAAACCAAACCAGACTGGAGACAAACAGAAGGAATAGACTGGACTTTGTGATGAGAAACTCTTGCTTTGGGTGTAAAAAAATAAAGACAATAAAAGGCTAATTTGTGGGTCTTCTCATTCACAGCCATAGATGGACTGGTCAACCAAACTTCCATCATTCGCTTAGCAATTCTGTGAGAATAAAGAGGTGAATACCATCTTGCTCCTGCTAAATTAGAAGGTAAAAAAAAAATCTTTTCCAACACTACAGAGCAAACTTTCCAAAGGAGTCTCAAAGCATGAACTCTACCCAGTCGGCCACTCCAGAGGTGTTGTCCCAGGCGTCCATGGTATGAAGAAGACATTGGAAGACAGTGGAAGTGGACTCATTATTTTTATGTTCATTCATATGATCTTGATGTCTTGCTCAGCGTTGTCTTGATTTCCCCTTTGACAGCTCCTCTCTGGAAACTCTGGGGAGACTAAAGAAAATTAAGTTTGCTGAGGAAATTACTAAGAAGTGGCCCTTGGGCGTGGGCCTCCCACAGCAGGCAGAAATAAATATTATACCTTTAGTTGAGGAAGGCATTGCTGTGGGATCTAGCATATGAGCTAACTTATGATGTGTGTGACTCCACAGTTGGGTGTCGGGCAGCTTTCGAGTTCATCTCCCTTTGGTCAAAGGCCTTCGTCGGACCGTTGGCGTACTGTTGTCGGTGTACAGACTACAAGATAGATGCAGGTTTTAGACTCTAGATTAACTATAAAGCATATCAGAACGAGATCTTTTATTTTCCTTTGATACTGTAGTGGATTAGTAACATAATCTGTTGTATCTATTGAGTAAAATATTCAAAGGATTCGCCCAGTAGTGCATCCTTTATTGGTTTTACCCATTTCTGTTTTCTTCCCTATTTTTAGGAAAGAGAAAACTGTTCAAAACGGGGATTATTTCCGGTTCAGATTAAATCTTCAGTATTTGCAGATTCACCTGTAGATATTGGTTTCTGTATTTGTGTTAAGATGGCTTCCACTTGTTTATCAATTCACATTAAGGTATATCTGTGTTTGAATTGTTAAAATAGGTAGTCAAAGGGAAAAGACACCATCTGTAAATTTTAATGGCATCACCACTGAGTTTTGTCCAGAACCTTGAGTCTTAGTCATCACATTGCTTGGCTCTGGTCTCCTAACACCACAGCATGTTGCGTAAAGGAGCCAAAGTGCTGCAGGCAGCTGGAGGACAGTGGAGGAGGAGAGCTGCCTTTACTAAGACGGGCAGCAGCTGTATTTGCTTCCAGTCTTTTTCTGAAGAAGTGTCCTCAAGCTTGAGTGCGTACTTGTGCGGACGTACCTGCGTGTGTGTTTACGCACGGCGTTGGCCAAATTTCAGCTTTCTCTGGTTCCAGAAATGCACCTACAAAGGCACATGACAGAGACAGGCTGTTGCGCCTGCAGCATGAACCTGTCACCTAAAAGCTTTCTTTCTTTATACCCAACACTCCCACCGATTGGTTTGACCTCTGTCCAACAGTTTTAGAAACGGCGCGAGCCCTAAGCCGGTCACTTAAAGAGCGGAAGTGTCAGCAGCGTACCGGTTTCCTGTAATTCTGCCAACTCAATCTCCCTGTGACATGAAAATTGCGTTAAACAGTCGCAGAGACAGGGACAACAGTCTGTCTGAGTGCTGAGAGTTAAACGTGAACAGGTGGGAGGAAATAGCCCTAAGTACAATGCTGTGTACTGAGCAGTGTATTCGGCTTTGTGTGTATGGGTGTGTGTCTACTACAAGGTCATTGAGTTGCACAGAATGGGCCTTGTACTGTGACTGAAACCAGGGTCTGTTCCAGCCTGTCACATGTTTGGATACAAAAAGACAATCTTGTACCCCTTTACACAGGCACTCACACACACTCACCTACACATACAGGACAACCTGTACTATTTCCCTCCTTCTGGCTTTGTGCCTTCAGCTCTGTCCGATAGCTGCTGCCAGCTCCAATCAAAGCTCTGCTCCTTATCTGATGGGCCAATAAGCTCCATGGCAGAACTAAAGTAGGTTGTGTTGATCCCACATCCAGGCAACGAAACACCTCGAGTCTGAGTGTGGTAGTAGGTGTCAGTGACAGACTTACAACAGCCAGATATGCTGGTTGTAATGCAGAATGATTAGAATACTGGGCCCCTGTGCTGGAAGACCGTAGATCCATCTTGTTTTCCCTAAAATATACTCTCGATTACATGCTTGAGGAAAATATTGGCTGTGCCACAATTCTTATTTTACACCCAAATCATTAACATCTTAAGGTAACTGTTACACTCTTACTTTGCTGGGTTGATTTACGACGACAGGGTTGGGGTTATGGATTTGACACAGCATGCTAGGTTACAGTTTCAACCCAAAAACTGTTTTGAAGGTTGTAACTTTAAGGGTACCAAAGAGCGGCTTGTTAAGAATAACCAGAAACCAGGAAGTGAAAGCAACATATATTTGGTCCATCAGTCCGCGCTCTCCCTCGGCAACCTTTTCACCCCCATCTCCATATGAAACTTATTGGTGATTGGTCAGAATTTCTTGGATGTCTTTGTTTATATATGTACAGTTGGACCTCAGTCTGACTATGCTGGGCCCTTAATGTGGCAACGTGACTCCAACTGCCATTGTTGTATACATCCAGTCAGTTACCTGAAAGAAATTTCCTACTCTTTTCCTTAGCCTAAGACGTTTATACATAAAATGTGCGCACAGAATATTGCTGAAAACTGCTCTGTTACATTTAATACATCTATTTTTAAGCCAGAATGTTTACCGTTATGGTTCATAAAAAGCTTCAAAACATTACTTAAAACAAGACAACCTTTGTTGACTTTTCTCCAGATGCCAGATTTACCGCTAATGTAAGAGTAATTGTATCATTTAAGTATAATGGAAGCAGTTTTAATAAAAGTTTGGTGGTCGCCTTTGTACAACTGTCATTTCAGCTTCTATTGTGCTCCAGAGCAGCATAAAGCACAAATAAACATTCTGCCATAATTGCTTTGTGACAATTACACTCCCTCTCAGCCCCTGGAGGGCCTTTACCTCTTCACCTGTTCAGAGTTAAACTGAAATTAACTGGCTCTCCTCTCATTATTGGATGCTGCCAATAAAGTTGCTCTAGTTTCAGAGAAAACAAATGTTAAGGGTTAGACAAATTTTATAGCTCAGATCTGTGGAGTATTCCTGTGGTCCGTCTCACTTCTGATAATGTGCTTGTTTACAATTAATCTGACCCCAGAGTCACGCAATTTCTTTTCTCCCTGGTGAGTTAGTACCAACATTGTTTAACCCTAACCAAGAACGTTGTGTAATGGATGCAGACGTAATCTTCATGTGCTAATTCAGTGGCTCCAAAAGTGTGGGGCGTGCCCCCTAAAGGGGGGCGCATTGCCATTGCCAGGGGGGCGCGGAAAGCGGTATGGATGAATGAAAGAAAAAAAAAAACAGTTGCATAAAAGTGTTTCACTGTAAAGATGGTCTGTAGTGTGTTTTGTTGCAACCTGAAGTGTGAAATAAACTTCAGTGGAGTTTGAAAACAAAATATGTGTATCGGTTTATGTCTGGTTGAACGATGTGTGTGCCCAGTTAATTTTTTTTTTTTTCTTTTTTGGGGGGAGGATTTTATTGTAATCCTAGAGGGGCCCAGAAAATCTTTGGGAACCACTGTGCTAACTGATCACTCTTTTTTTGTTCTTCCCACAGTGAACCATGGCAAGTTCCCCAAGCAGGAGGACTCGTATGCCTTTGAGGAGGACAGCAGCAGCGAGAGTCTGTCTCCAGAGCAGAACCACAGTGACGAGTCACAGGGTTCAGCCTGCCCTTCATCTGACGCCGTCGGTAGTACGGCCTCCTCCTCCTCCTCACCTGCCCTCACCAGCCCACGACAGGTACAACCCAACGTTCTCTTTCCGTCCCTCCGTCAGTCTCTTGCCGGTCCCTTCTCACATCTGTGCCTCTACTGCCCTCCTGTGGTGGCAGAGTGAAGTCCACTACCCTAACTGTTAAACTGGATTTTGATTTGTCGACGCCAACAGTGGTAACAGGAAATAAGAAATATAACTGATTAGCATACTTTATGTGAAACCTGCAATCAAGGAGTTACACTTATGGCTGATTCATGTTGAAAAATATGGCATGCGCAATCAGTTCTGAATACTTTAACAGTGCTTTCATAGAAGCGAAGATGTATGAAAACAGGTGCTTACTAGTGACCTTTTCCCAAAATATATATTAGTGTCATTAGTTCTACTCGGTAGATTTCTGCCGCTTTTTGTTCCCGCTTAACTCCTGTCTCCTAAATACTCAATAAAAGCCCGACTGATTATTCCAAATGTATAAACATCTTTGATGAAATATAAATGAATGATTTCTAAGTTTATCTTAGAAATCATAGTCCCATGTCGAGCTTTACGTATTTTCTACAGAAAATGGTTCATGGAGGTATTTTATTAATCCAAACAGTAAAATTGCACAATATGTCAAATCACATTTGTCATTGCAATATCAATACACATAGACGGGTTTGGTATTTTCACAGGGTAGTGCAACCAGAGGCCCACCAGACCAAAGCCAGGAAGAAGGCCTGTCTTCCCCTAACACCAACCAGATAGCTCCACCAATACCGGTTCCTGCAATAGTCAAGGTTAGCAATCGGTGACTCTTGTTGTCATTTTCTTCTTGACGTACCAACCGACCAGCTTAGCTTTCCTTTTTTGAACAGTCCAAGACGTCGGACAAGAACCGACATAAGAAGCCCAAAGATGTGAAGCCAAAAGTAAAGAAGCTCAAGTACCACCAGTACATTCCTCCAGACCAAAAGGTGGAGAAGTCTCCTCCGCCCATGGACTCAGCCTACGCCCGACTCCTGCAGCAGCAGCAGCTGTTCCTGCAGCTTCAGATCCTCAGCCAGCAGAAACATACTCACACACATTCACAGATACAACAGCCACAACAGCAGCACATACACTCCATGCAGGCCCATGCCCAGCAGAGACAGAACACCTTCAGCTACCAGCCCCAGCTGCCAGCCAGCACCCAGAAGTAAGTCACACTACTTACAAAATTGACCTCTGCCATTGAAAGACATTAGATTGGAGATGATGTCCAATAAAGACTAGCTATAGAAGACTGGCTATTTTGTTGTTCATAAGGTAACCTTGTGTTTTTCCCAGAGATTAATCTATTTCAATGTTCCATTTCCAGGGGCAACAGTGAGCAGGTACCATCTTGCGCCTCTAGTGGTCCTGCCAGCAACTCGAACAGCAACTCCTCTTCTCCCGTCAAGAACACATTTCCCAATCAAAACAACGTTTCACCTGTCAAAGTTGGTCCACTACCTGCTAATCTGGATGACCTTAAAGTAAGTCTTATTAGCAATTAACAGTCAAAGTGTTACAGCTTAAAGCTGCAGTATGTAAGTTTTACAAAAATATGTTTTTTACATATTTGTTAAAACTGTCACCATGTCGTGACAGTACCTTGTGAGAAAGAATCTTTGAAAAGATGGAGCTCCTCCACCTCCTTCCAGTGCTACTATTGCCATTTGCAAAAATGCACCGCTGGTGGTCAAAAACAACCAATTAGAGTCAGCAGGCGTGTCTTAGCTTTGTCAGTCACGCTCGTGTAAGTGCTGTTAAATGTGCTAATGATGGAGAAAAAAACGTACTGTTATGAAAAAAAAGTTTATCCACCGAAATCGTTGGCCATTCTGACTAGCCTGAGCTTTGTTATTTTACGGTCAGGACATAGTGATAGCTTTATATGTAAAAAAAGAAAAAAACAATTTTTTTTTTTATAAAAAAAGTTACATGCTTTAATTTTAAGTTATTCTGTATGTATATTGTTTCTATATTTTGTCCTGTAAGGTTTCCGAGCTCAGGCAACACTTGCGCATTCGCGGCATGCCTGTTTCAGGGACCAAACAGGCCCTCATCGAACGACTCCGGCCCTTTAAGGACTCCAACGCGGACTACTCACCGTCAGGGTCCTCCGACATCACAACTTTAACTTTTCCAGTCACACCCACTGGTTCCCTGTCTTCCTACCAGTCCCCATCTTCCTCCAGCAATCTGTCGCAGGGAGGATACTTTCCCTTCCCAAGTACCTCTTCCACGCCGCCCATCTCTCCGGCCTCCTCTGATCTGTCTCTCAGCGGCTCCCTCCCGGACAGCTTCAGCGATGTACCAATATCCTCTCCAAACCAGTTCAACCTGCAGCCATCCCCAACCCAAACTGCCATAGAGGATGGCCTGAGTGCAAGAGGAGGAGGTGCCAGGGCGTGTGGTGGGAACCAGAGAGTAGGAGAGGACGAAAGGAATGATGGAAGTCTGGAAGCCGAAAAAGATAAGATGCTGGTGGAGAAGCAGAGGGTGATCGAGGAGCTGACGTGGAAATTGCACCAGGAGCAAAGACAGGTGAGGAACTCCCTAATGAAATATTGTACTTTACCAATACCAATATTAGTCGGTCGCACTTTGACCTATCCACCTCCAATCATACTTGTTAGGTTGAAGAACTGAAAATGCAACTTCACAAGAGGAAACGTTGCTATGGAGCGACTGAGGACGCCATCCCTCCACTGTCTCACTCCTCAATGCTCCACCAACAGCAGGCCACACCTATGATGGGCCAGCATTTTCTGGGGGTGACAATCAAGCAAGAGCCTATGTCCTTGTCTTCTAGTTGTCCCCTGTCTTCCTCCAAGCAGCTCAAGAGCCCTCCTGGCATGGACGATATGGGGTGCTGCAACAATCCCATACCAAATCTGGGCGGTGGTCCTGGTGGGCCACAATGCATGGACACAGACCCTTCCTCTGCCAGCCCCTCAACCATGTCAGCCTTTCTGAGTCCCCAGTGTTCTCCACAAGATTCTCCTGTCGGAAAGCCCACCAGCAGCTCCCAGCCTCCGTCGCCTAATAGCCCCTACCTGCTGTCTCCTCTGCTGGGGAGAGACAGCTGTGGACACCCCCATGGACAAGGCAGAGGTCACAACATGCAGGTACAAAGTCATAAAATTAGAGAGGCTTCGTTTTTTTTTTTTGTTTGATTGTTTGTTTGTTTTTAGGACACACAGTAGATCAACTAACTTCAGAGGTTTATACCCTTAGAAACATGTTAGAAACTACAAAAGAGTTGTGTTCAGGTCAATGTTCTCCTGCCAGCAGAAAATGCTCTAAACATAAAGCTAGTACTCAAAGCACAGTCATGAATCAGAATGGCTCATTCAGTGATCGCCATGAGAAAATCATTCGCAAAACTTTAACGCTGCTGTTCACAGACCCTCTTCATCCAGTCTGAATGAACTTGAGCAAGGCTGCAACAAACATGCAACAACAATTTCAGTCTCTCAATTTGAAAAAGCTGGTACAAACATTTACCAAAAACTTCAGAGACAACCGTGGCATGGTTGACTCCACAAAGGACGTTACGAGAGAGCTAAAGAGAGCCAAAGAGATCTTTATCTGTAAAACATTTTAGAAGCCATGTGTGATCTTCCTTTCACTTGAGTGAAGTGCTTCTTTGTGTTAATCTATCACATGAAATACTCCAAAATTCTTGGACGTTTGTTGAAACATGACAAAATCTGGAAAGTGATGTACTTTTTAAACTTCAACTTCAGCAAACAATTTTACAGAGTGGTCGTTTCCATTTATGAGCCTTTCTTCTATGTACTCTAAACCTTTGATTGATCTAATTGATTCACTTTGCATCCTGCCTGCTGCAGGTGCAGCAGAGGACTGGTAGCCAGCCGGTAAACTGCTCTTATCCTTCGGACCAAAGAAGCCTCCAGGCTGCATTTCCCAGCTCACCTGACTGTGGTCTTAACCACAGCGGCCCCATCAAGGCCGAGAGTCAGAATATGCAACCAAAGGTAAACGTGTAAAAGATCTGAATGTTTGTCTTGTTGTAACATCAGTCAGGTTGTGTTATCTAACTGAGTCACCTCCCATCAATGCTGTTTCCTCCTTCTCTTTGTTCATTTCTGATCTGTCTCTGAATTGTCTCTTTGGTATGAGGCTCATTGTCCCTCTTCTCATATCTGTTACGTGTTATCACACTCTCTTACACGAGTAAACCCATTTGAGACGCCAATTAATCTTTACATAACAACTGTGATGAGGTTACTCAGACGTGGAGCCCTAATTTCTGGTGTTTCTTCTGCATCTCTAACTTCGTGAGCTCCCCTACCACATGCTAATGACACTTCTCACTTATTTTTCATATAGATGTCAGCATTGCCATCTTCCCGGCATGTTGGCCAAAAGTGCCAGGTCTCCCCCCCTGCCTTCAGTAGCTCAAATTCAGATGCATCTGACTTAAGACAGCCCCCATGCTATGAGGATGCAGTGAAGCAGGTAAACTCGATTCTATGCTAAAAAAATTTAGTGGAGTTTGCTGGCCAGGGAATTCATTTAAATTTGTGCGGTTTCAATTCTAGTTTTCTTCTCTCTTTTCTTGTTTTTGTGTCTCAGACAATCCATCACTTTTGTCTCACCTGTTTGTCCCAATCATTGCTTCTATCACTGCATGAACATTCAAACCCTTCTGACAAGTCTGAAACAGATTTTTACTAAAGATTGAGTTTACAAAGTTGCCAGGAAACATGCATTTTTTGTGTGTGTGTGTGTAAATTCTCTTTAGTTGTCTTATCAAAAATACTAATTAATATAAAATTCATGTAAAAAAAGTAAAGTCTTACATATTTACACTCTTAGGGCTACATTCAATGAATGCCAGAGAAAATAAATGGAGCTTCTGGATTGGCTGCTTTGAAAACACCAGCCAATAGCATGTGAAGTAACATCACACCTAGGTAATTCAGCTTCCCAAGCTGCATTTTATTTAAAATATTTTAGATGAGCTCGTTGTAAAAATCCACAAATAATTTGGAGTTTCGTTCCACAGACATAGATATCAGATAGATATCCGCAAATAGGCAAGGGTCCACCATAAAGGGCACTGAAATATATGGACATATGTCCCTACAACATAGGATATTTATTTTTGCTATATTCACTGAATACTGGCGACCTGTGCAGGGTGTACCCAGCCTTTTGCCCGTGGAGAAAAGCACCAGCACCCAGCACTATTAGACCAGGGATCTTCAAACCCAGTCGCCAACGGCCGATACCAAGTAACTTTTACAGATGTCCCTTGTCAAACGCACCTGAATCAAATGGAAGATTTACCTCCTTTGTATCCAGGCAAGTTCTCCAAACACCTGGTAATGACTTGATTATTTGACGCGGATGCGTTGAAGCAGAGAGCACACCAGTCCTTGAGCACTGGATTTGAAGACTCCAGTACTAGATCATTGGTTACCAGTAGCATGCTTCTTAAAGAGACATTGTTTAATGCCAGTACTTCCAGTTGAAACCATCAGAACCTGCTTCTAGAACTTATTTTGACTTGTACTGAGGTCCAATTTACAACCATTTTCATTCGGGACATACACATCTGAAAATTTGGACTGATACACACACAAATATCAGCCAGAAGGAAATAAAAGTTGGTTGATAATATCGTCCCAGTTTTACTTAAACCAGTATTGATAAGTTAAAACATTACTGAAAATCGGTTGATATCGATGTTGATGCCGATATATCATGCTTCCTTAATTTTCATGCTTCCCCTCTGAAGGTTTAAGGGACTTCTGGAGCTTATAATGGGAAATTATTGAATGCAGTCACATCAGAGTGATTTAAACAGCTGATTGATAAGAATTTCTCTCTATTGCACTTTCAGCAACTGACCCGGAGTCAGCAGATGGATGAACTGTTGGACGTGCTCATAGAAAGTGGAGGTAAGCAGAATATCTCTTTAGCTTTTAGAAAGTCTAGTCGCCCCCAAAATTATTCCCGGGAGTAAAAGCAGCTTGTAAATTTGATGTAAAACACCAGACAAAAAAAAAAATCTGCGTTTTATGGGAAATGTTGGCATCTACTTCCTCGAAATGCTAAGACAATCCATCCTTTCCTTTCTCCTTAAGAGATGCCAGCTAACGCAAGAGAAGAGAGGGAGAGGTCCTCTGTAACACAAGTTGTGCCTCACATTACTGTGTCCCCAGGGTGTCCCGGCCTCCTCATCCCAAGGTTCCACTGGCACTACGAGCACCTGTCCCCCAACCAGATGCCCTACGACCACGCCGCCAATCACGCCACCGAGAGCCACCTGCAGACTCTGCTGGGTAACCCTATGGGACGGGGAGGGGAGATGGGGCTCCTTAAAATGGCCGCCGAGGACGGACACCAGGAAGACGAAGGGAACAGAGACGGCGAAGAGTACGGCAGTCTCCACAGCCACCACTGCCGCCCCCACCATTCCCAGCAGGACAAACTCCAGACCAACAGAGATCGACTAGACACGCCTCTGTCGCCCGGAAGCAGTAAGGTGTTCGCCGTCCCTGAGGTCCAGGGGATGGTCAGCATGGCCTTTAGCGAGACGCCGTGGGAAACGATGGAGTGGCTGGACCTGACGCCTCCCAGTTCCGCGACTGCTTTCAGCGGCGCTGCTCAGCCCAGTGCACCCAGTATCTTTAACACAGAGTTCCTGGATGTGACGGACATTAACTTGAACTCTGCCATGGACCTTCAACTGGAGCATTGGTGAAAGCAATAATGCCAACATTTATACCAAAGAACTATTGAATTCTGCCCTAGATGGCTTTAGTCTAAGTGTGAGAAGTTCCTCTTTGCTGTCGTACAATAGAATATTATTTTGTTTAGTCGTCTAAAGTTTGACAACCTAAAGAGATGTTGTGACATTTAATCTTGAATCTTAACTTTACTGAACTTATTTTCCACCAATGTCATCATAACCAAAGAAAAAAAAATAATCCAGGTGCTTTTTGATACAATTTGTGTCCATTCTGAACATTGATGCGCACAGCTGTCACTGAGTTGAGGACTGACAGTGGACAAGTGTAGTACTTTCTGTACGCACCATCAGTGTTACACCACCTAGACTTGAAGATGGAATTTGCCAATCACTGCATACCTACAGAGGGAATATTTGTGTTACTGGAAAAAAAGAAAGAAAAATCCCCCCAAAAGACTACCAAGAATATTTCATAGACGTGGCCAAATTGTAAATATCACAACAGTTTTGGAAGATCTCACATCTACATGCTGTTGTCAAAGGTGTGGAAGAGAGTACAACCCAAAAATGAAGTGTATAATACAACCATTTCAACATTTGATGTAAATATGATATATATATATATATATATATATCTATATATATATACCTATATATATATAGATATATAAACTCACAGAGCACCTCTTGCTTAATACACATTTGTCACAGATTGCTTGAGCTTTGAATATAGGAATGGTTGTTTTTTTTTATACATATCTACAGTTTCTGACATATTTATGTACAGGAAGACATAAAGGGGAAAGCGATGTCTGAGGAATCTTTGGTCTTATCAGTTTAAACCAAGAGACAAACTGTGCCTTACTTGCAACACATGCTTTATGAATAAAATTTCCTAGCTTTATATTGATGACTCTACAAAAGCTAACAGGCATTTTAAAAGCTACAAAAAGTCAACTTCAAAAAAAAAAGAATTTTATTTGTAATTTTTGTCCTCTTAAATTGCAACATCTCTATTTCAAAGTCAATCACATTTATTTATTTTGTGATTTTGTATTTATACTTGATGTTGTATTTATGCTGACATTCCTTTGATACTTTCTTGATGTAACCAAAAATTATATATATATATATATATATATATATATTTTTTTTTTTTTTTTTTGGACCACTGACTTTTTTAGGCTAAGCAGTTTCAAAATGTGAGGAAGAGCGAAGGAGCTGACCTAAAAAGCCGCGTTATCTCAAATGACAGTTATCGATTGTGTGAACCGTCCATTGTAAGCACTTGTGAATAGAAAAAAATAATGTAATATATTCAAATCTTAACTGTGAATACTTCTAAAAACTTCCCCTACATCCAGCAGACATATTGGTCTGCTCAACATGACTCAGATCAGTAATGTTCTGAACACTCTAAAAAGTAAGAGTCTGAATTTCTATAGCATCTTCTGAATGTATTGAAAGAAAATACATGAAGACACCTGTATGTGTTCTAAATATGCAGCATCATCCACAAAGCAATATCTAGGCTATACAACATTGTCAATCCCATAATATTAGAAAGTTCTTGCAGCAGAAAGCAAATTTTTACATATATTGTATAAAAAGACAATCGTTCTTATTACTATTATGTCAGAAGACTACATAATCTTTGTGGGGTGAAAGGGGATTTGATAGAATTGCCTTTAAACTGCCTTTAAACTTGAATTCATCTTTTTGGGCATCCTGACACAAGTTTCTCACACTAGTTTGCTGAAATCATGGCCCATTCCCCTAACCAGAACTTGCTCACGCACACGTTTTCAGCTAGGGAAGCCGAAAAACTTAGAGGCAATGCCACTTACACCAGTAGCAGACCATGTATTTGGTAGTTGGGCCTTCATAGGGACTGTGCTGATTTAATCCACCACTATAGCCTTACAAGTATACAAGCCACCAACACTATAGTAAACAAAAAAAAAAAACGCAATACAACAGGGTCAGATATTACAAAGGCTTGTTCAGTCCTTACATAAACGTTAGTATTGAGTTTTCGGATTTCAAGCATCTTGGTCTAAATGAAACATTCAGACCACGTCCACTTCCTGAGTGACCACATGAATCCTAAAGGTCTGAGCTGTATCCAGTTAAATATAGAGAGAAGACAGCTAAGACCATATACCTTTGGTATATATAGATATAAGTGGGTCAACATAATTAGCAGCACTGTTTGTTTATCAATTAGCCTAATAATTAATTATGGGTTTTTCACCTTTTGTGAGTGAATACTATTATTATAACAAAGAAAATCCAGTTTGGACACCTCCAAACCTCTACACTACATCCAACAGTCCCAAAAAGGAATAACAATAAAGCACATAATACTCTTTCAGTTGCAGATTATTTCTTCATAGACAAAATCCAGCCTCTTCTCTTTGCGAAGACAAACCTCAATCATGTTTCAGTTCCATCAACAAGTCCTTCTCTATGGCCTTGTTGTATTTTTGGCAAATCCCAGCCATTTAATCTGCAATGGCTAAGTGGTACAGCTCAGGCCTGAGACTTCCCGGCCTTCACGATGTCAAGTTGTTCAGAAAAAAGTCTGCCTTGAAAATTTATTTCTTTTTTTATCAGGAGAGCAGATCAGCTTCCGCATCTTCTTAAAACATTGGATACAAAATAGAAATAATTCTACATACATTAACAAGAGTAGCACAGTTTCCTGGCAGTGTGCTGTGCTAGCAAAACTTCAACATTTTGCTACAGATTCACTCTGACCGTCCAATCAGAGGGCGGGAAACATCTGACGCCACTTCAGCGAACCTGAAAGCTGATTGGTTAAAAGAACCGTTCCGTTCGTTTACTGAACGTAAACCTGCTGTACAGATTCTGAAGGCTCTGGGCAGATTAGGCTGCCCTTGTCAACACGAAGATACTAAAATCTGATTGAACGCAACACCGATAATGCACACCGACAGATATGGGAAGCCGTGCAACCAAGAGAGACGTTGTAAAAAAAAAATAAAATAAAAACGTCTCACTTGAATGCATTTTATTCATTTTTTGGAAGTAAGCTAATAAAACTTAATTGAACAAAAGTTATAATTTGAATTGTAAACATCTTAGGGATTCTGATAGTGAAGAGAAGGCTTTACTGGCTCTGTCGGCCCGCCGCTGCTATTGCTATTGTTTGCAAAGCAGCTAATCCAGGAAGTAGCGTTTATTTTTCCTCTGTGCTGATTGGTGGTATTCACAAGAGCTGAAATAATGAAGAGTAAATATTAACTTCTGTGCCAAGTAATGAATACTATGGTATATTTGGCGTGTGAACTATTAAAATACGCAATTATTTTTTATAAGGAGTCTCAGACATATCTGGAGTCTAGCTATTCATAGGCAGCTGCGATTCATAACCCCTGCAAATACCAGATGTCCACCTTATACTTCATGTTCAATTCCCTCTTCTTCCCGAAAATGTAACAAAGATCATTATGGCCAACTTTTCAATTTTAGTTTCTCCTGAGCCCATGGCATGTCTCCAAAAAATTAAGTCTTTTACAAATTGCAATGTTTTTCTCTAATGTCCTTTTTGTAATAATGACTCTTAAGTGGCCTTTCAAAACCTTTCAATGTGAATAATATCTCATCAGATTCAGACAGCATCTTCACAATGTATTTTAAATTTTTTATTTTTAGTTTTTTTATGGGTAACATGACTCCCAAAAATGAACTTTTCTTATAGAGGTCCACAACTCTCTTCTAAGTTTCTTGTTTGATTTTTAGTTGGGGTTTTTTTTGTTCATGATTTCACACAAGGAAGTAATGTGTTTGAGGGGTTGGCTTAAATTGGCTTCAATTGTACTTGAATACGAATATATCTGAAGCTCATAAAGCCTTGACATTACCATCTGGACTTATTTAAAGTAACCAAAATAGTAACCCTGGTGCGCATAAATCTCTGAATTTGATCAAAGTGATCAAGTAAAATTCCAAAAGTCTTTATTATTGCATTTAGCTAATATAAATAATTGTAATTTTAACTTACCTTAAGGGTTCAGTTGTATTGAATGTCAGAGAATTGTTTTTCTTTTTATACAATGTGCATATATCTGGTTTCAACTCTGATGAAAACCCCTAGAAGGCATAAACAAGGTCTGTAAATCATGAGAGGTGGCCCAAAAAAAGAAGCACTAACCGAAATTAAAATGCAGCTTGACAAATTTCGTAATAGTCATAATTTCTATAAACTATTCTAACCATTTTATTTGACACATTGTGGTTATATCAATGTGTGGGAAGCATTGGTTTAGAGCCAAAAGGGAAAGATTAGGGAAGTTTGGTTGTTTGGAGGACAGAAAAGACATGTAGAACATTTGCAATAGAAAAATTGTAATTCAGTGTGAATCATAAATTCCAGACAGAACTGCTGGCTGGAAATTCAAGCCATTAATGCTCTTGAACTTAAACTGCTATCGCATCTTATATATGATTTCTTAGCTTTTAGCTTTAACAAGGTGTGGATTAATTTGACCTGACATTATTAAAATGCTAATATAAGGATATATATAGATGTAAATTATAGGTTTGAAACTTGATTTAGACATCCGCTAAGCTAAGCTAAGCTCTCTTTTATATTGTATATTTGAAAATATAAAGATCTGGGACTTGTAGGTAAACGCGTGCTAGCTGCTTTAGGGATGCTAATTCCTAAAGCAGCTAGCTTTAGGAAGCTGGCTAATTTCTCTAGCACGGGTGTCTCTTCTCTTTTTGTTTGAAAAGAGACATCAAATTATCCCCAAATATATTGACTTTGACAGGGCTAAATTTAATCTACTTTTTGCACTCGTCAGACGTTCCATTCAACATTCCAAATTAAATCCAACTCACCATCAACTTGTTTTATAAGCTAAAACCATCTATCCCATTCTTGATTTTTTTTTTCAAACAAGTATGACTCAATATAAAGAAGTGTATTATTTAAGATGTTTGAATTAGGGTGAGAAACTGACAGGATTTAATTTTTGTTATCCGTAACATCCCGTATCTGCGGTCTAGTTCTGGTTTACAACTGACCCGAGAATCACGTTCTCCATGTATTCTTTTTCTTTGGATGAAGAAAAGGTATTGGAGCTGCTTTTCTTTTCCACTTCAGAGCCGCGTGAAAGTCTAACAACAGATGTAATCAGAGTGACGGCTAAAGGTGCGTCCTGGAAGATGAGTCTTCAGGTTCCAAGTTTTGGGGAAGAAGGGGGGGTTTACTGTAATAACCCCGAAACTCCAAATCATATCCAATATGGCTGACCCGAGGAAGAAAGTTGCTTACTCTTAAGATGTTTGTTTGCCTTTCTGATGGCTTTTAATGTCAGTAATCCAGTCAGACATCTATTCGTGAACACGTGCCTTTATTGTCAGATTTTTGAAAACTGTTAATCCCGAGAACCAAACTAAGAGTTGAGTAATTGGAATATAGCATTAGCCTTGAATCGGATATTGAACTGTCGCTGCCACAGATACGAAACGGAAATGAAAGTGAAGGTATGTGTGACAAGTGCTGCCCCAATAGTGGGTCATCTATCTACTCTGTAAAATCAGGTTTGACTTTAGCATTTTTGACCGTTTTACACTTTACCTATGGACATGTTTAATGGTTTACACGGTTTGATTCCATCACATTCAAAGTTGTTCTCACTTTCTGTCTTAAATGTGTTTTCCAGTCCTGTTCACCCATCTGGCCTTATTCGCAATAATTCTCCTTATTCAAGGCCAGAAAGCAAAAAAAAAAACAAACAAAAAAAAACACATCTGACAGAAGCTTCCATGTTGCTTGGCCACCAACTTGCCTTTTGTCTATTGTAAAAAAAAAAAAAAAAAAAAAAAGGGTATTGTGGATTTATTTCTGTATACAGCTGAAAGAGCAATAAAAATGATCACAGCTAAGTATTTTCAGGGTTTTTTTTTAATTTGTGTTCCTAAGCAGCACACAAGACGGACACATTTTCAGTCTTTTTCATGGGGAACTTTTATTGTAACCCTGGATAAACATACGTTATAATATTCATTGCCCTTAATATCATCTTATATTCTAATATGAACATTCTGGTAAATTGCAATTTGTACAACATGTACCCTGGAGACTCGTATTCACCAGTGGCAAGTGAACTTCCGGGAAACGCATCCCGTGATAAAAACCCGCAGATCTGCAGGGAAAACGGCGCCATCTGCTGCCATTCCGGAAGGAGGCGAAAAGTGCAGGCATGACAAGAACTCATGACTGGCGGTTGTAATGTTTTGCTTTCCCGAACAGGTTAATAAAAAAAATTAAAAAAAAAAAAAGACCGTTCACTGTTGCTAACAAAGTGACCCGATGTACACCCACAATGGGAGGTATGGCACAGCTCACGGCTGTAGAGACCCATAATAAACCAAACGTATGCGCTTTCATTGACTATCCCAAATGTAACGACGCCAGTGATACTCCAACAGACTAATGCTATTTAACTAATCTTGTAAACTGCTGTAGCTGAATTGTACAACCATTTAACTGAGCATTCAGCCCATTTTTTAATGTCATCCAGGGTAAGGGTGCTGGTGTGGTTTTATCCTCTACATTCTTACTATTAAAGCACCATTAAAGTATTTGAAACATTTCTTTTGGCTCAACGCCACAGAAAAAAAAAACAAACAAACAAAAAAAAACAAACAACCAGACGCGACTCGGATGAGAATAAACTGCCAAAATAAATGAACCTCATCAAGAATACAATTTCCTTTTGGATTTGAGCCACAATGGCAGCATCCATTTGCTTTTAGGAAACTGCAGTATTACAATATCACCAAATGGATGATATTGAATTTCACTCTAGATTTGACACAAAGACAATTTTATTATTATTTATCACATATTTTCCTACACATTTAAATTTGTTGGATGATGGATCTCTAGAGTTGTATGAAGTGTTTTGTTGAGAAGCTACCTCTGGGAGGTCTGACTGCTCTTTTCGGTCGGACCCGTTCTGGGACGCTATGACACGTTTGGGTCAGGCAAATCGATAGGCGAGGAAATGGCACGATGACGCATGCTGAATCACCGGAGGACACGCAGGCTCCGGGGTGACCTGAGGGGTAAAAGGGCGGGAGACGAAGCGAGGAGGGTCTTTCCTCCTCTCAACAGTAGCGGTATGGAAGTTGGTAGCATGTGATTAGCAGCATTTTACCGTTGTTCCGTCCATTTCTTTTACTTGACAGAAAGAAGCTGTCAGAACATGTAGAGCTGTAGGTGCTGCTGCATGCCTGTGTGTGGCAGCATGGAGGATCTGTGATCGTTATGGGTGGGTTTGGCTGTACAGTGCTAAGACAGGCTGTTGAGGAGGAAAAAACAAAAACAAACAAAAACAGTCTATATGGTAACATTTCTCAGTACGAAGCCACATCTCCTCTCCTGCCTGACACGATGACCATGTTTCAGGAACGAGCCTTAGAAGATCTGAGCAGAACCTGCCGAGAACAGCAGGTGAGGATGGCTATATACACACATCTATTTACATCAGTGAAAACCACATCCGAAAGCAACTTTACATCAGGCAATGTAGCCTTGGATTAACTTCAGGTTTGATTCTCTGTGTGTGTTGCCTTATTGTTTTAGCCACAGAACTAAGCGTCTTCCCGTTTCAGAAATCAGCTGGTGACAATGTTCATGAAGCTATACGAGCGCGACTCTGAAGCAGAACCTTCTATATTTTTCAACAAATGCACTAATATGTATAGAACAGAGCTTGTGGTCTACCAAGGTGGAAACTATAGAATTTTTCGCTAGATTGGCAAAACATATCAACTCTCCGTTTATAATGTATGATGTTAGATGCGGCAGCTTTAGCTAGCTAGCAATTAGCTAAAGTTTCTGTTAGCTAAAACTTGCATCTGGGCTAGCTAGCTGTTTGCTACAGCTAGTTACGCCGCTTGTTAGCTAGCTGTGACAAAAAGCACTATTAGGATGGATTATTTTCATTTGTATTACATTTATATAAAAATAGTAAACATAATTTTTTTCTTTGTCTGGTTCTTAGCTATGATGCAAGTATGGCTAAACCAACCGTAACTGATTGTATTCATGATACCCAGACAAAAGTAAATCTGTTTAAAAAAGGAATTTATATAACATTGGTAAGCTAACAACTTTTGGTAGATTTAAATTATTAATGTATATATTCCATGTCAATGTACAAGTAGCAAATAAAACCTGTTTTCAGAGAAAACAGGTCTTTGGTTCTTTTTTTTTAAGTTATTTGGTTAAATGTTTGGTTTTTAATGTTTTGTGAGTTTCTTTGGATAAAAAGTAAAAACTATAGGTCACATATTTAATCAATTTGAAAAAAAAAAAAAAAAAAAAAAAATCAATCAAAGATCCAGAGATTAACAGCTTTCCATGTAACAAACCTAAAATTTAAATCATGTGTCAACTGTTAGGCGCTTGCCTTTACAAAAAGTTTATGGAGAAACAGTTATTTGAAAGGATTAACATGGCAGAACGCTCCTAATTTCAACATTAGCTGAGCTTATCTTTCACAAATGTCTTCTATGATAAATTTCTCTGTTTGGTAAAGTGTTTTGTACAACAATGCTGTTTACTGTCTGTCTCTCAGCCATTAACTAACAGCTTGCCTGACTGTGTGCACTTTGTTTTGAGCGGTTAGCATCAATAGCTAACTGAAAATGGTCTTCTGGAATAGTACACACCTAGTTCAGTGACTTAAACAAAAAGGTCAAAGCTCACACACTGAGCCCAGCACTGCAGTAGGTGTAAGAAGAAAAAACATTTAAGACAAGCCGTCACAGATTGCATATTGGGGAGGAGAAAAAAAAAAAAAAAAAAAAGAAAGTAAAGCCACGCTACCACAAGCTTTCCGAAAAGAAACATTTGCATACCCATTCATTGACTGTGTGTGAAGGTGCTCACAGCAAAACGTGTGAAAGTGTGTGATCTTTAGACAGTAGGTCTATCAGCAATAATCCATACAAGTCGTCATTTTAGGCGAAGACAAATATGCATACAACGTACAATCTGTTAGGTTGCTGTTTTGTTCATACATCATAAGCTCCACATAATTTCATTTGGTAGATTTTTGTGAACAAGTTCAAGT
>CAEGAE010042933.1:0-10779 GCA_903067095.1 Girardinus metallicus
AGACAACATCAGTCAGGAAGCGAATCAGCTGGGATTGATGAGGTGAAGTAGGAGATGAGACTGAGGACCGGGTGAGAACACACACATGCACACACACACACACACTCTGCAGTCCTTCACATTAAGGTGGAAGATTATTTTTCTTTCAAAGCTTGTCAGTCTTAGATTGGGAGTTTATAAATGTCTCTGGTTCATTTTCCTCTTTCCCATGAGACTAATATCTAAACATTCACTTCTGCCATCTTAATTCAGCCATAAACCTTAAGTCTAAACCTTTTCCTCAGGGGGAGGAAATGGGACATGAATGAAATGCTGTACTCTTCCTGGCGACATAGTAAAAGTTGCTGCCTTTTCATTACAAATATGTGTAAAACTGTTGAAATTCCATTAATGTAAAAAAAAAAAAAAACAATTTTACAATTTCAGCTTTTCCTTTAAATGAGAAGCAACATTAAAATCACACGTGAATAAGTTTGCTCATGTGATAAGCCATTAAAAGACGTTTTGTGCGGTCATTCTCCTTCCACTTCATGTTGTCCTCTTTGTTGTTTCCACCAGTAGTAACATCCTGTTCATCATGTGACTAGTGTGATGCGTAAAACATGTTTCCATTGCAGTTTGACAGAATACACAAATTTTGATACGGCCAAAAAAAAAAAAACAAACAAAAAAAACAACCTTATCCTAGCACAAAAACTAATCAAAGAAAAAAGTTTCCAAATTTAGCATGTTTCCATCAAGCAAATTTATTTTCAAAATTCCTGTTTGTGCAAATATATGGTCAATGGAAACACAGCTAATAGCTAATTGCACTCATTCGTAACAAAAATACAGCAACTGACAAAGGTATTGGAAAGAATCCTTAGGACTTCCTTTTCTGACTCTATTTCCTCCCTCGTCGCTGGTATTTGGTTCTCCAGAGCGGACCTCAGAACCTGCTCAGTCATATCAATCCAAGCAGCTCGTCATGGTTAGCGTCTGAACATCCAACAAAGAAGCTGCAGACATTTTCTCTCCTGTAATATCGACCAGTCAGCCTCAATTTTATCTCTGTAAGAGCAAAAACTCAACAAACCAGTATCCCACATTTCTGCAGTCCTAACCTGCAAGTGAGGATCTCTGAGATTCAGATGAACAGAGAGCAAGGATAGTTTTCCTTCTCTCCATCTTTCTTCTCCAGGAATCTAACTCCAGATCTGATTGGCTAATGTAGCATATATTATTTATATGAGTGACTAATGAGTGAGTTAATGAAATCAGAAAAATTCTTGGTTTGACTGCTGGAGGGAGTGGTAATTTGTAAAGACACACAGACAACAAAATAGTGCAAAATTAGTGAAACGTACTGAATGATATTTACAATACATACAGACAAGTTCTTGAAATAGTTCATGAAATCAAGGATGTTTTTTCCCTTTATCCAAGGCAGTATTTCAGCTAATTGATCCCTATGTTCCCTGAACATACCACTAATCCCATTTCTACTCTGCAGTTTGATGACCCAGTTTCCCCTCCCCTCATCTCCCCTGGACCTGAGTCCTTCGCATCAGCTAACCACTAGTTCATTCTACAAGAAAATAAACTTTGTTCATTTTTATTCTCTGTTCTCCTGATGGTGTTCTGCATGTGGGTAAAGAAACTCGAACCCATTATGACAACAGAAATGGAAAAAAATACCCTGGTTACACTAATCCACCAACTCCGAGGCGTAACAACGCCCACGGACTCGTATCAGCCCAGTAGGAATGTTTCCCTCTAGAGACCTGGGTGTGTGAAACATTTGGACCTGTATTCTGCTCCGTCTCGGTGATCAGCAGCCAGGACACGCTCCATGTGCTCCCCATTAGCATCCAGCTGCTGCCGCAACGTACAAGAAGGTTTTTACAGGGAATCAGTTGTGGCTCCGTTCCAGGTTGTTGGGAGGGGAGGCGGACGGCAGATCCAGGTAAAACAGAGCATCTTTTCTGGAGAGTTCTCAAAAATGACTCCCCCAAAATGAATTCCATATATCTCAGGAACTACAAGGGGTATTTGACTTGGTTACAAAGGTAATAGTCCAGAGAATACTCCAGAAGTCTAAATATCAACATTTGTATTACTGCGCAAGAGCAAATACATATGGCACTTAGTGGGAAAAAAATAAAAACATTAAATTCTAATGGAATACATTATATAATGAGGCTTTTCCTTAAAAGCATGCAATTGAAACCCTAAACCTCTAGCAATCCACAGGACAGGTCCTGAACACTTACTGTACCAAATTTCATTAAAAAAAATTAAGCACAGACATTTTGGAAAGCTATTGGTTGATAAAATACCAGGCAAACATTCCAAATGTGCCATTTTTGGACATATTGTTTGCAATTATTAACAATGGTTTGTAAGTGTGAAGTGCTACCAACAAACACTGTCCTGGCGCTCTGGTTATAAAATCAAAGAGCATCGAGTCGAAAAAGCAAACCCACAGGGCAGATTATCTGCAGCCCATTGGTTGATTTGGGTGATTGACACATCCAATAGGCAATAGAATCAGGGGATATTACAAAATCCCATATCATTCACCATCATTCACCAATCACGAGCGAAAATGTATTTGCATAAATGACCGGAAGTGACGGAGGTCCTTTGAGTTTATAAGCGGTATCCATGGAGACAGAAAAGTAGAAAATAGTGAGGAATCGCATCAGTGTGACACAAGGACAATGGATTACAAGAACTGAGTGGAAATATGTATTCTAACATGGATTATGACAATGACACAGCAAAGGTAGGATTGAATTTATGTTTTTAGCTTCGTGAAATTAGATATGTTTTTTTTCTCTTTTTTGGCTGCTGTGCAGTGAGTTTTGCACATAGCATGATGATTCTGGTATAGGCATCACAACAACTGGAAGCTGCATCCGATAGGGCTGAGGCACTTCCTGTTCTTGTGACTGTAATTTCAAGTACTCTGAATAATGTCTCTCCTCCTCTGGTCCTTTTCATCATCCTTACTCAATTTGCCAGCACTTTCTTTTGCTGATGTGGAAGAAATCGCAGCGGCGAATTCGCCCACCAACAAACGTGTGAAAGGATCCAAGTTCTTCCACCAAGAATATATCCACAGCTATCGAGGTAAGAAAAGATGTAGCTTAGTGAGCTAACCGCTAGCTACAAAATATGAACTACACCAACATCGTAATGAAGCTTCACATAGTTTGCTAAATTACGTGAAATATTGGAGATAGACATAGTTTAAACTTTTCAATTATATTTTGGCATTCTGAAATGTATGTGCCAGTACAGTTTATGAAAACAGCATGCTAGATCTTAGTTATGAGATACCAGCTGATGTTTGATGTTGCCTAGGGGTTGCTAAAAACAGTTGTCTATTTTAGATATCACTGGGTGTTATCCAGTGATATGGGGTGAAAGGATAAGGCAGAGTTATTGGATTATTCCTGTAGCTGTGCAGCTGGTAAAGGTTTTTGCAATCATGTAGTTGCTCTTCTTTACCAGACTGCACACCACTCCCAACTCCAGCTGCCAAACTGTTCCTCCTGCACAAGTGATGTACAAAGATGGAACAGAGCAAGAACACAGGTAAGAAAAAAAGAGTGGAACACATTGTCCTATGGTATGTGATATCCTACCATATACTAAATATACTACATATACTAAATTACCTATACTATACCTATATGTCAAAGATATGATACCAAATTGTATACATACTAAAGTTATGTACACAATTTATTCCTCCTTTGCTTGTGTCGTGCAGCCATTTACGTTCCTTTCCCACCTGTACTCTATAATTGCCATATAAAATTAGTTGTAATCTCAATATTACTTGTGCCAAATATAATTTCTCTCATAATTTGTTTGGAATTTTTCTTTTTTGTAGGCATTGAAAAAAAATACAGGCTCAACTGCCATCAATTAGTTTTATTTGCAAGTTGGGTAAAAATGTAAACTGTGCCAAATCAGTCCCATTATGTCCTGCCAAATAGCTCACCCATCCCTTTAGTTGTTCTTTAGTTTGACACATCTTTCTGTGTATTTCTTGTATCATCCTGAACCTGTCAGCGATGTGATGGTGCGGAAGCCCAAAACTATGGCTGAAAAGATATCTGCACTCCTCCACACTTTACAGAGCTTACACAGGTATAACTTTCGGTTAATTTTTTCATACCTATATTTCCTTTGTCAAAACTTGTCAAAGCAGTTGCATAATTTACAAAAAATTTTTCCCCACTGTAGTTGCCGTATTTGTATATCATGTGGTATGACCTCAAAAAAAAAAAAAACTATTAATAAACAAATATTCCTACAAATATCCGTTTTAATTATTAATTTTATGTTTGCCTGTTAATATTGACTGAACATGAAAATATCATTTGTTGCGACCGAGTAGTATCATGTGGTGCGACCGTTGTATAGTGTTTGTAATGATACATTTATGTTCTGAAGGTTAGGTTTTGTGCTTTTATTTTTTGCATTATTTCCAGAATAGGTTTTTGTACAGTCTTAGTCATTCTGAACAATATCATGAAAATACAATGGAACATGTAACTTTACAGCATTTATTTTGTCATTTGTTTTAATCTATTTTACTAGATGCCACTGTCAAGTCAAGCGAAAACTGCTCGTCATAGGCAGCGCGTTAATGCTGACCCTGCGGCAAGGGAGGAATGCCTAGCTGGGAGAAGAGAGAGTTGTCAAAGAAGAAAACAACAAGGAAAGATTATATATGTAAAGTCAGATGATATGCGTCAAAAAGAGAGAAAGACACAAAGAGAGAAATGGAGGGCTGCATCCCAGGCTTACAGAGAAAGAAAGAAGATGGCAAATGCTGTTTTAGACATAACACTGCCATCCTTGGAGGACATTCCACCTGTCTTATGTGATTTTGAGAGAACACAAGAGCTCGAAAATGCCAACCGAGCTGTGGCAGACACCATCCCTGCTAAGCAAGATTTTAACCCACCAATGTCCTCCACTCCATGAAAGAGAGAGAAAGAATGCACAAGAAAAATATTGTAAAAGACTGCAGAAACAGAAACGGAAACATGAACTGAGAAAGCAGCTCACACATCTGAAGAAACAACTAATTAAGATGAAAAAACTAAAATGATACATTTAGAAAAAATTTAAAGGGAATAATGGCAAGAGAAAAAGGAAGCTTAAGGGAAAAATTTAAGGAAGGGGGTCCAAAAAACTGTCAACACAGAGGAAGCCAGCAGTTGTCAACTTTCTGTCCAGAGACGAAAATAGTCGCCTTCTCTCAGGGAAAAGAGACACCATCGCCAAAAATAAACAGAAAATGCAGAGAAGAGTCTTAACAAAACCACTCATTGAACTCCATGCACAGTATTAAACAGAGGTGGAGCCACATCTTTCCCTGTCATACAGACAATTTGTAAGAATACCGTCCGTTCTTTACCACTGAACCAAAGACCAGGGATAGAGATACCTGCACTTGTATGGAACATGAAAATATTCATCTTTTGGTCAGCAAACTATTTCAAAGAGGACTGCTGAAGACCAACAGTATTTCGGAGTTATTGAAAATGATCGTATGTGACCCCAAAAGCAAAGCTTGCCTGGATCGTGTATGTGCAAAGTGCTGCCTTGATGAAATTGAATTCCCCGACACTGACTGCACTGAGATTTCTTGGGAGAGGGTTATGTAACCAGGCTCATTTTTTCCATTTTTTGTTAAGATTCACTTTTATTTGTTTTGATTTATTTAAAAATAAAATCCTCTTTTCCTTAATTTCTTCAGTACAAAAACAAACCAAACGAAAACAAACGCCATTCTGTGTTTGTTCTCTCGTGGGTTTTTTTTTAAGTCACATGACCAGCTGCACGTCAGCGTCCTAAACCGACAGCTGCTGCTTATATGGCTGCTAAGCAGCAGCCTGGGCAGGAGACGCTGTCCAACGCCGGGGCAGGTAGGCGTCTAGTTTGTTTCAAAGCCTTTAACAAATGTTTGTAGTGCTGTCTTTCACTCATGTGCCTCTCAACCTGCAGACGTGCGACTGTGGTTCCAAACGTTCTACTGATTATACGGTTAGAAAGCGGGAACTGGTTTATTTTGCTTCATTCGTTCCAGGGAGTGGTTGGGCTCAGTTACTATGGACCGATCCGGGTATATTTTGTTATCTCAATGAAGCATTTAATTGAAACTATTTGAATTATAGAACACTATCCATTATGTATTGAAATGAATGAGTACTTGAGTTAATCAGTAGAGTATAAACTCATTTCACTATAGTGAAGGGAAAAAAAACGTGTAAATGTATGATTTATTTTTTTGTTGACAAAACCAGGGTTAATAATAAGGTCTGTTTTTACACAGGCCAGGTTTCCACTCCAGCATTTGCCTCCAGGTCCATGAAACTGAATGTCTGTGGTCAAGTGGGATCAGACTGGTGAGATGGATCCATGCAGCGCACCAAGTGAAGCAGCACCTTCTGTTGACTCCTTCCCCAACTAGGTAGGAGACATTCAGGCCGCCACTAAACCATCTTCACTCTGGATTGGACCTCTCTGAGTGGAACTGGATTATTTTTCCGTCACCATCAAGGAACCGGTTGAATTCCTTGGATAAAGGAAAACACCTTGGACTTCATGAACTGTTTTGATTGACTTGTCTGTAAATATTAATACATGTCACTAATTTTGCACCATTCCGTTGTCTGTCAGTGTGTTTTTACAAACTTGCCACTCCCTCCAGCAGTCAAACCCAGGAGTTATTCTGATTTCATTCATTAGTCATTTTGGATTTCATGTACTGTTAGAATAAAATGTATACAAGTTATCACATGTTTGCATGATTACAACCATCTCTAGTTTGTGTTGGTACAGCTGGTACCTTTTCCACTGTGCTCTTTTCTCCTTGTGTGTGTGTAGGAACTATTTTGTGTGCAGGACTGTTTGTGCGGCGAAGAAGATAACCGCCCCCCTTCTCCGAAGAGGTCAAGCTGTACCGAAGAACTTCTTTTTAGTTAAGTTCACAGTTACACTAACACAATTATCTGTCCGGCATGCAGCCGTTTTCTCCCCCTCCCTTCAGGGCTGCATGCCTCATGTAACTAGGTGTGCAGAGAAAACTTCGGGACATAGGTAGAAATCTGTAACTGGGTGTCTCTGTGTTCTCCCTGCAGGTGTGAAACTGATTCCTTGACTCTTGTTGTCCTTGTGAATGTTTTAGGTGCTTAGACCTGACATGTACATAATATATGTTACAGTTACAACAACTGGTGAGAAAACCTATGCAAAAGTTTAAAACAAAACAAAAAAAACCTACACAGGAATAACCCAGGACTTAAAAGAAC
Source organism: Girardinus metallicus (assembly GCA_903067095.1). Taxonomy (NCBI): domain Eukaryota; kingdom Metazoa; phylum Chordata; class Actinopteri; order Cyprinodontiformes; family Poeciliidae; genus Girardinus; species Girardinus metallicus. The sequence continues at coordinate 7,320 of CAEGAE010042933.1, forward strand.
TATTTCAGAAAAAGCTTGAAGCACTTGCCATTCATCAGTTTAACTGGATCCACCAAACGGAGCAGTTCCGTGACCTAAAAGCAAAATCTGACAGAATCAGAAGCTGTTCTACATATTGACTTTTCTGAAAATGATGCATGCAAGATGAGCGCAGAAATACAGTCTTATCATTTTGGAGACAGCCGAAAACAGGCCACAATTCACACTGCTGTCCTCTACGAAGCCCACAGCAGCAGGTCATATGCCACCGTGTCAAACAGCCTCCGTCATGATGAGCGAGCAGTGTGGGCACCCCATTCTGAAAGAGCTGTGCGAAACCAGTCCACAAATTACAGTTCTTCATATTATCAGTGATGGACCTGTTACACAGTATAGGAACAAATCAAACTTTTACCTCCTTAGTACTGTGCCTTTCCTGACTGGGTTCAAGCATGTGACATGGAACTACTCAGAAAAGTGCCATGGAAAGGGTGCCGCAGATGGCACTGGTGGCTCTGTAAAGAGGGATGCCGATCTCTGTTAGACGTGGTGGTGAGCCGCAGACGCCACTGAACTTGTATAGGACGCTAGCCAAGAAATCTGGGTCAAATATCACTTACCACTGGATAAATGACGAGAGCATGCAGAAGTATGATGAGCTGATTCAAGAACATTTAACTGCTGTGAAAGGAACCTTGAAGATACACCAGGTTTTGTCTGCAAGTGCAGTTCAGTCACAGAGAAGTGTCATGCTTCTGCAAGCATGCGGTAATGAAAAGATGCCTCTGTTACCAGCCAGCAAAAGTCAACCTGAGAGAAACTATGTGCTACATTGAAGCTGCACCACTCAATCCTGAATCATCAAAGGAACAAGCCAGTCTTCAAGACTTAAGTGGCAAGTTTGTGATTGTGAGCTATGATGAGGTACCATATGTGGGCCAGGTAGGAGAAGAGGTCCAAGTGACTCCCATGCAGCAGTCTGATGGCAGAAACTTATTCACACGGCCACAAACTTCAGATATAATCTTTTGCTACAAGAAAGATGTACGCGCTGTCATTTCCGAACCTGAGCCGGCAACGTCACGGAGTTCCAGGTTGACCGGCCAAGGCTGGGAAAGGTTTACAAATGCTTGGAAATAAGCATTTCTCTTTGTTCAAATAGACATTAAAGTCCCCAGCAGTAACATGATAGTCCGAAGTTCATTGAAATCTTTTTGATTTGAAAGGAGCATGTTTGCAATGTTTGAAATGTTACAAAGTTGATGATTACTAGCTTTATTTTTATGTAAATAAAGTTGGTATTTTTAATCTGGACACCAATTTTGTAATACCAAAAAAGAAAATGTTGTTTTTGTAACAGTTACTGGATGTTATTCTATTTTTATGTAATAAAAAGACTTTGACCTGTTTATTGGCCTACATTTATTATATAAGTCATTTGGTGCGACCACACATCATGTGGTGTGTCCACTTAAAGAAGTAACTATTGAATTAAAAAATATATATATCTTGTTTCTGGAGCAGACATATGAATCACTAATACAGTATTCTCAAGTGAATGGTATTTATTTATTTATTTTTTCACAGTTTGATGAAATGGTGAAGAAAAACAGTGGTCAAGTCAATTATAAATGGAATTTGACAGTTTATTTGGGGGGGAAAAAATTTCATAATTGCCAGAAAAACGCAAAAGAAATTAAAAACCTTTGTTTCTAAACACCTTAAATAAATGGAAATTTATAAAACAAATGTTTAGCACATCATGGAAAATATCTTATTTTAAGATAAATTGCGGTCGCACCACATGACATTTTTAAGACCACAGCCAAATCATATTGATGAAAACCCTCTGAAAAGGTATCATTTTAATGTTATTTCAAATGTTCTAGTAATTGCAATGGATATACATGTCTTTAAATATGTATATTTAAAAATGTATAGCCTCAAGGAAATCCTAATGCGTCATTGAGCCAGATTCCAAAGTGTGCCAGTCGGTTGAACCCAGCGTTCTGATGCTAAAAATTAGCATCAATGCTAAAGTAAGCTACAATGTACTCAATAGCACATGGAGAGTCACAAGCATGTTGAGTAACATGGACTTACTCCATTCAATTTCTTGAAATTAGTGTATATACGCTAACATTTGCCAAAATGCTAATTGCTATTGTGCAAACATAAGATTTCTTCTGCTCTTTTGAGAGGAGAAGAAATCTGCTCTCAAAAGCAGATTTGAATGTAACATTCAACACAGAAGCAAAAGTCTGATTTATACTACGTGGCAGTTCGTTGCCAGAAAAAAGCGCTCATCTCGACACCAAATTAATTGTTCATAAAACATAAGCTCTTTTGAAATACTGTTTAATTGCTTAGACACAAGAAATTTACAATTGCTAAATTTTGCAACAGTAAAAATCATATATTAATATGATTGGAATATTAATTACTGTTTTGTTATAGCTTTTGACAGTCTAATAACATTTAATGACGTTATTATGACTACTATTATGTCATGTTATCCACCTTTTTTCCCGAAGGTAGGAAAAACCGGAGCGCCCGGAGAAAACCTATGCATTTAGTTTAAAGAGTGTCTCTTATGAAAATCTGTTTTTTTCTCTCTGGTGGGTCACCAATCCATAGAAGGTGGTAGTTTTAGTACAAAACAGTGTTTACATGAAGTGGTTGTAAATTCCCACCCGTTTTGGGCCCTTGAATATATCTATGCCTTGTTTCCCCACCTTCACTTCCGGTTCACAGCATGGTCGGGCTCATTAGTATGTAGAGGCACCGGGCGTGCCCACCAAGCTATGAGTGTCAGGCCCGTTGTGTGCAGTTGGATCTTTGTCGGATGAGCCCCGGTGCCGTGCTCGTCGGGTTTGGATCATGAATATTTGTGCTGCTGGTAGGGCAAATGGCTTTTTGATGTTACTTATGGCTGGGTCTGTGTAACGTCAGGTCGCTTTTTATGTCGTTGCTACTGGTTTTTCTGACGTGATTTCTAACTGCTTTTTAGGATGCATTTCAGTGGCTTTTCGCTGCAGCGTCTGAATGTAGCCATTTTTGTGGCTGATTAAGGTACCAGCTTTTCATTTTACCTTATATGGCTTTATTATTGTCGGCAGACACTTTATTGTCATTTTGGGTATTGCAGATTGCTGCTGTTGCTTATTATGCTCTCACCAAGGTTCATTTTCTTCTGTAGTCTTAGATGCTCTCGGTTAATTGGCTAATGGGTCGTGCTCTAGAGCTGGAGTTGTAGCAGAACAACTACAGAACCAGAATGACAGTTCATTGTTGTTTTGTTTTTATTTTATGAATTAGCTGATTGGGCACAGTGGCGCAGTTGGTAGAGCTGTTGCCTTGCAGCAAGAAGGTTCTGGGTTCGATTCCCAGCCCGGGGTCTTTCTGCATGTTCTCCCTGTGCATGCGTGGGTTCTCTCCGGGTACTCCGGCTTCCTCCCACAGTCCAAAAACATGACTGTCA
>CAEGAE010042934.1:0-27781 GCA_903067095.1 Girardinus metallicus
TCTCACAATACATGGCCCCATTCATTCTTTCATGGACACGGACCAGTCGTCCTGGTCCCTTTGCAGAGAAACAACCCCAAAGCAGTTGTTATGGTGTTCACAGTTGATATGGTGTTCTTTGGGTGCAACTCAGCATTCACTCTCCTCCAAACACACGAGTTGTGTTTATACCAAACAGTTCTACTTTGGTTTCATCTGACCATATGACATTCTCCCGATACTCTTCTGGAACATCCAAATGCTCTCTAGCAAACTTCAGACGCGCCCCGGATATGTACTGGCTTAAGCAGGGGGACGTCTGGCACTGCAAGATCTGAGTCCCTGGCCGTGACTCAGACTGTGACTGACGGTAGCTTGTAACTTTGATCCCAGTTTTCTGCAGATCATTCACTAGGTCCCCCGTGTGGTTCTGGGATTTTTGCTCACCATTCTTGTGATCATTCTGACCCCATGGCTGAGATCTTGCGTGGAGCCCCTGATGGAGGGAGATTGGCAGTGGTCTTGTAGGTCTTCCATTTTCTGATTATCGCTCCCACAGTAGATTTCTTCACACCAAGCTGCTTGCCTGGTGTGAGGTCAAACGGTTTCTGTAAGTCTTCACAAGGTTGGCACACACCGTTGCTGGAATGTTGGCCCATTCCTCCAAGCAGATCTCCTCTATAGCAGAGATGTTCTGAGTCTGGTGTCCTTCGACACTATTTGGTCTTCACCGTAGTGGAACTTGGTGTGTATCTGTTTTAGGTTGTGTGCAGGTGTCTTTTATACTGTAAACGAATTCAAACAGGTGCCATTGATACAGGTAATGAGTGGAGGACAGAAAAGTTACAGGTTTGTGACAGCCAGAAATCTTGATTGTCGGTGACCAAATACTTATTTTCTACCCTTATTTTTAAATAAATTCTTTAAAAATCAGACAATGTGATTTTCTGAATTTTCTTTTCTCATTTTGTCTTTCATAGTTGAGGCCTACCTATGATGTCAAGTACAGGCCTCTCTCATCTTTTTAAGTGGGAGAACTTGCACAATTGGTGACCGACTAAATACTTTTTTTCCCACTGTAAAATAGTAAGGTACTTGTTGCTGTTGCATTCTTTACACTTCACAGAAACTTTACAGTCTTTGGCCAAGTGTTTAGTGGATGCGCAACAATGAAAATAAATGGAGTTTTCTTTTAGATAAACTTTTCTCTGATCTAAGTGCATCATTCTAAAATCACGACAATTTGCTAAGCGATGTCGCTGACTGTATTGGCACCACTCAGCTGGTACCTCTAGTGTATTTTCTGATACACTGTTGATGACTACAGGTGCAGCTACAACTTCAGTTTTTCTTACTGACACTGTTTTGTAAGTGTTGTGTCTTGAAAGTTTCTCTGACTTTACATGAGTTATAGCACTAAATGTAGAGAACACAAAACTCAGATCATTACAGGTTTTCGCTTGACTACATATGAAACTTACAAAGTAGCAGAAGGGTGGAAAGGGAACATTATGTTCTTCCTTGTATTTAGATTCCTGTGTAATCCACCATTGGGTTAACCTCCGTGGCTGTGTCAAGATAGGCTAAACCTGGTAATTGTCCACCTAACTTAGCTGACTGAACCTCCATTAAAATATCCCCCAGTTCTCTAAGACTCTGCCACATCGCAGATTAAAACCTGAGACTGAATTTTAACAAAAACAAAACTTAACTTAAATCCTGCCACTAGGGGGAAGTAAAACAACAGAAAATAAAATGCAAAGAGATCTGAGTATCACAACACACTCACCAAACACTTTAAAGGTGTTTGGGAACCATCTTTCCTCCATGATATTGCTCTCATTTTCTTTGAACAATAAATGCAAAAAATTTAATGTACTTTTGGAGACATGTGAATATATGTATATATCTTTTTTTCCTGTGCTAACTCGCAACAAGCATCAAATCCAAGCACAGAAAATGACAATGGTTCTAAAGCTACATTCACACTGCAGCCTGAAGTTACCCAATTCAGATTTTTTTTGCCATAATGTGACCTGCATCTGATCTTCTCATGACAGTCTGAACAATACAGGTCGGATTCTTTTTGAATGAAACCAAGGCCTATTGGATATCCAATACGTATCAGATTCAAATGTGACCTAACATCCAGGTTGCATTCATCCGACTGGAATGCCATTGATACTTGACAAATGTCACTATTCTGCATCCTGAAAGGCATTGTACATCCAAGCAGGAAGAAAAGCAATAACCATGGCGGACAATAATGAGGATTAAGTTGGTAATATGCTGTCTCTAGTTGGACAACAACTTCAAAACGTAAGCTATGCTCCACCTTTAGCATCCGTGTTTACTTCCGCAAACACTGAGCACACTTTCTATGTATAATATTATTACGCCCTCTACTGTGCATGCAGGACACTTTCAGTTAATTTGCAGTTCACACTGGACGTCACACACAGGTCGCATATTTGGAAGTGTGAACGGCCACAGCAAAAAAATCTAATTTCACAAATTATCGGAATTGGGTCACCTCGGGCTGCAGTGTGAACCCTTAGTTAATTATATTCATGTTTGTGGCATCCAGTTCTCTTCTAGTCCTTTCATGTCTGTCGAACTAAGTCCAGCTGGATTCAGATTTAAAGCAAACTTAAAGTCCAGTCTACCACATTTAGATTACAATACTGTGATAGATTTCAAGAATCATTAAACAAAAAGGGCTTCTATCCAAGGACAAATATCTAAACTATAAAAGTCTATGATTACATGAGGTAATGCTTACTGTAATTCATCTGCAGCTCGATCATAAATTGGGGCTGGTCTAATGTCGAGTCAATTTTAACTAACTAAATTGCCTACCGTTCTGCGTATCGGTGTATGTATGTGCGGGCGTTTGTGAGAGCAAATGGGTAAAATGACTCTAGTGTAAAGCGCTTTGAGTGGTCAGAAATGATCAGATAAAGCGCTATATAAGTTCAGTCCAATTTTCCAGTCCAATTTAATAAAGACCCACCATGAATGGAGACCCTTTCAGTCAGTAGGTGCGGTCAGAACATGTTCCATACTCCTGGTTCATGTAAACATTAAGTCCTGTAGTAACGTAAATGATGCAAGTTTGTTATAAATTATGCCATGAACCCTGGAGTCAGTGGGTAGAGAGACTGTAGACGTGTCAGAGCCTCAGGAGATGGCAGATGGCAGAAAGCCTCTCGGTCTAGGAGCAGAACCTGAGCATTAATGGGGAGGTAAGGCGGGTTTGGGCCAGGATTAGTAGTGGATTAGTTTATGTCAGATGTTGTTGTGGTTTATTCAGATTATAAGGAGTTGAAGGAGTGAACAGCTTTCCAGTAACTGGAGGGATGGATCAAATCTGCAGGACAGAACTGGCCCTGAGGGTCATTAATGGTCCAGAGGTGAACAGATCATGGTGGAGACAGTCAGACTTTAATACTCTGGATCATACCAGTCTGCCTTCCAACTGACTTAATAACCCAGCAGGGTTTCCACCAGAAAACTTGTTAAGCCCGGTGGTCCACTGGGGTTTTGTATTAAAAGATATTAAGCTGACAGGAAACGTAAACTATTACTAGGTAATTATATGTTACTGGAAGACATTGCTGACAATACCCACAACTATAGTTTTAAAAACAACAAATAAAAAAAAAATTAATTAAAATAAATATCAATTCTTTGCACTTGTGTTAAATCCAAATTAAGTAATCAGTTAGTAGATCTTAAAACCCAATGGAATGCAGATTACATTTAGAACCTGTCTATTTTACTGCTCGGTCAATTAAACCGTCTCCCAGATTTCACTAAATTCATGGTGAAATGCTGTTAGAGGTGCTGATGTTCTTTGCAGCAACAGGGGCCCCTAAATCAAATTCTGCTCAAGGCCTCAACCTTGGACCGGCCCTGGATAATGAGCAAGACCCACAGCACAGCACATTTCTGCTGCTGGATGTAGAGGGACAAACGGGAGATTTAATTTATGTGGCATTAGTAGCTCTTCCATTTTGTGTTTTTAATAAGCGCCATAGAAACTGTTTTGGTTACCCGAGCTTCATGGGACGAGACATACGCGCGGCCGCGCAGCAACTTTACCTGACTTTAAGTAGACAAAGCATTTGATATGCATTGAGTCACCGCAAAAAATAAAATAAAATAAAAACAAACGAGCGTGCTGCGCTAGTCACGAGGTGAGAGCTCCTCTATGGGCTGAACCACGCCAGCGCGCAGTGACGCCAGTGGTCTGATGGGCGCACACTCCCTATTCAATGTATCAACTACAAAAACTATAAACCCGTCGCATAGCCTCGCATGGAGAACGTAAATCATTATGATACACTGGCGGAAACTCTGGCCCAGTGAACTGAAATGAACCAATACTAAGGTTTGTGCTTCTGCTACCCCAGTTTCCTCCTGAATGCCTTGCTCTTTAGTTCCTTTTATCTTTAAAATTTCTGTTCAATTCATTTTATTTCCGTAGCACCAAATCACAGCTAATGTCATCCCAAGGCACTTCACCAGCAAGTCGTCTCAGCTCAATCACTCATACATTCCAGTTGATCCTAGTTACCTATCAGTGTATTAAGTTAATTTCATTATTCAAAGAAACCCAATAGAGCATGGAGGCATGGGCTTTTACCTGTCTACAACTGAAACAGCCCTCACACCATTTAGATCACTTTAGTTAAATTCTGTCATGAACTATGGAGATAAATGCTAACATTTTATAAATGTATGGTGTATTGCTTTTCTGAAAATACTGAACAGAAAACTGTTCCTATGTATTAATAGATCAACCTGCCATAGCACTCTTTATTTTATCCACAGCTGTAAAATAGGACTGACACAATTAATCAGATTAATCATAATGAATCGATTGTAGAAAGAATTGTCAACAAATTTAGTGTTCGATTTATTGCTAATTGGAGAATACACTCACAAAAGCCTTCTATTGAAAGAATGACACGCTGAGCAGTTATTGAGCCAAAATTGTGCAAAAATATATGCAATCTTTGTCTGTAAATATGCTCTTCCCAGAACTCCTCAAGTGTCAAAGCTCTAGCGTCACTCAGTTCAAATTTAGCAAAAAAAAGCAAAAAAAAAAAACAACCATGCAACTTATTAATATCTCTTTAACCATGTTAGGTCCAGCTCTGCCCATGGCCACCGTGGACATCAAGAACCCAGAGATCAACAACATCAGAGTCCAGAACTCCCACAGCCACCATCAGCCTTACCACCTCAACAACATGCTGAGCCACAGTGGCCTGGTCCGCAGGGACAAGAAGAGCAAGAAGAAGAAGCTGACAAAGGCGGACATCGGCACGCCCAGCAACTTCCAGTGAGTTCAGCTGTGTGGCACCAGCTAGATTAGCTCCACTGCACATTTTCAGTAGGACAGCTGAGACTGCTTTATAACCAACCTTGTGTGTTCATCCTCACGTGAGGATCTAATGGTTGGACAAAATCCAATAAAATATCCTGACATTAACACAAGAATTTAAATTAGTTGTATAGAATAAATACTCCCTACATTATGGACTATTTGAAGTGTTCATAATGATTATTTTTCCTGCTCTGCTCTGGGTTAGGCCAGCAGCCTAGCAGGTGGTGGGTTAGCTATTAGCTTGTTAGGCTGGTGTCAGCTCTCAGCAGACCTGTTGGTGGAAAAACACCTGAAGAGTCCAATGACTGAGTGACTCTCAAGCGCCTTCTAGACCACCTGTTGATTCTATGACGAGCAGGAGCCTGTTGAGAGGGAGAGAGGGGAGCTGGGAGGGGGTGGTAAACTGATCTGATTTGAACATGTTAAGGTGGATCACAATAACTCCATCTGTAGTTAAAGCTTCATGTAGACACTCCATATGAGAGTCAGGGGGTCACAGAGCTCAGCCAACAGAAAATAGACAATAGAAAAATAATTGTTTTGCTGAGGTCCCAGAAGCACACCAAACACTACTTCTTGACATCTTCTGGATATTGTTGAGTCACTTGTTGCTCTTATGCCAGATAAATGATCTGATGTATGATTGCTCTAGTGCAGTCATGGTGCTAATGGGCAGAACAAGCTGTGGGTCCTGTTGTGTCTGTCTCCGCAGAGCAGCCTTCAGACATCCAGTATGCCAGCTGTTAGATTGGGATCTCTTTGTTGTGTATGCTAAGCAGCTGATGTGAATTTGCATGTGAACACATCTGCGATCTCACCACACATCTCTTCCATCTTCCTCAGGCACATCGGCCATGTGGGCTGGGATCCAAATACAGGCTTTGATGTGAGTACCACACTTCTCACAATGGCACAATAGTGACCTGTCTGACAGCATGATGTCATTACACAATGACACGTCATTGTCTGAAGCATCTTCTTCTGCACACTGTGGATGTTCCAGACAGCAGCAGCAGGCCTGCTGACCTCATCGCTTCTCGCCTTCAGCTAGTCCTCTGTCCGCTCTGAAAGAAAGAAGCCAAATATGCCCGAGTCTGTTTCTCCAGAGTAGGGAGCGCCGCTCTGTGTTTAAATGCTGGGATTGAACTCACTGATCACCTGCTGCTGCTGCCAACAGTTACAAAGGACTGTCTGGATGCTACATTTGATCATAAAATCCTGGATTCAGCCAAACATGTCGGATGAACTCTGCCTGCCTTTAATAATCACACCTGATGTAGATGTAAGTGGCTGAAAGGCAAATTCTCAACTGGAGGTCATGATCCTGGAAAAAAATAGAGGAGGGAGGAAAATAATCATAATCTATCATCAATATCTTCTTGGGATGTTTTATATTAAAGGAGTCCAGTGTCCAGCCAGATTTATATTGAAAAGCCTGGAGCTGGCATCCATTATGGGCTGTAGTGATGTCATCAGAGGAGTGTGACTCCAGTAAAGGAGACTAAGCCGAAGGTTTTTCTGGAACTTGACAAATTATTAAAAACACCCAGACTTGTTTTGGTCCATTCTGCCCATCACGGCTTCATATGAGACGGATGGTACTCAGAGTCTCAGCCTGCCGTCTGACCAACCTGGGGTAGCAGCTCCTCCACTATCTAGGTTCAAGGAGGTGGACTACAGTCCCATGTATCCCGGCAGCTGTGTCACAGCAGCAGGTGGGTCTTAGCTTTGCTTCCCATGCTAAAAGTTCAGACCCAGCAGCATGCTTCGTCCTCTAAAAGGGCTGATCAGAATGCTACCAGCACCAGTCATAATAAACTAGGAGTGCACTCATAAATTTGAGTTCAGTGATCGGCTGACACTTATACATGAAGTTGATCTATCCACCGATCTTATCTTTTGCAAGGTCTGAAAATCAGCTTTTGTAGCCTTTAGCTCTGCCTTGAGGGCTGACTGACAGACCCACGTACCAGGTCACATACAAGTGGAAAGGACCACTAGACACTGAAAGATTTGCATCTCTATCAGTCAACATAATTTGAGTTACCTTGAATGTTCAAAGTTGAAAAAAAATTGTTTTTTGAGCAGCTAAACAACCTGGACCCAGAGCTGAAGAACCTGTTTGACATGTGTGGGATCTCCGAGGCTCAGTTAAAGGACAGAGAGACATCCAAGGTCATCTACGATTTCATCGAGAAGAAAGGTGGGGTGGAGGCTGTCAAGAACGAGCTCAGGAGGCAGGGTGAGAGCAGACACACACCTCCTCCCATGGTTCTGGTTCTGCTTGTACATCTGTGTTAATGTCGCTCATCATTCAGTTCATGTAAGCAGTGCCTGTTCACAGAGAAGCACAGATCACCACAGGTGATTTGTGGTGAAAGATTAGAAATCTTTCTGAGACTAATTTAGCTCCATGGTGGTGTGGAAACATGTCATGAGCTTTGGGTCATGACCGAAAGAACGAGGTCACGGATACAAGCGGCCAAAATGGATTTTCTCCGTAGGGTGTCTGGGCTCTTCAGTGTGAGATGCTCAGTCATCAGGGAGGGACTCAGAGTAGAGTCGCTGCTCCTCCACATCAAGAGGAGCCCGTTGAGGTGGCTCGGGCTCCTCCTTGAGGAGGCATCCTGACCAGATGGTCAGGATGCCTCCTGGATGCCTCCCGAGTGAGGTGTTCTGGGCATGTCCCACCAGGAGGAGGCCCCAGGGAAGACCCAGGACACGCTGGAGGGACTGTGTTTCTCGGCTGGCCTGGGAACGCCTTGGGGTTCCCCCGGAAGAGCTGGAAGAAGTGGCTGGGGAGAGGGAAGTCTGGGCCTCCCTACTTAAGCAGCTACCGCCGCAACCCGACCCCGGATAAGCGGAAGAAACTGGCTGGCTGGCTGGGTGTGTGTGTGTGCGTGTGGTGTGGTCAGAACTCTGATCAGACCCTGTGGAGGGTTGTGGCCATAAAGTTTATCACGGGTAGGGCTGCTTGAAGAAAATTATCTGGCTTGAGACTTTGTTAAATCATGTTTTATTATTTAGCACGCTGTGTTCTGGTTGGATGATTACTTCTTACCTCCATCAATGAGCTGCTGATGAATGCTAAGTGCTACTAGCAGCTATGGAGGGAGACTGCTAATAGAAAGAAGTGCCGCCAAGAAAGTGTGGGTTCACTTTAAAGTAAATAGAAAAGATAACACAAATCAGTGTGTGAACTGCAAAATAGAATTGGCTCCCTCTGAATGCTTCCATTGGCGATGTTTTCCATCAGAGCACTCCTCAATTACGCTGCTCACCTTCACACAGCTACTTATATACATGATTGTATACACAACTTGATCACCTTAAAAATAATCAAACCTGTTTGGAGTTAATCTGCTGATCCAGCCCCGCTTTTTTTTTTTCAGTCAGAATGAAATTAACCCCATAGATGCATTTCAAGCGCTTCAGCCCACAGACCGATGCGTTACATCTTTATGAGACAAAAACGTATTATTTACTTTTCACATCCTTTTATTTTTATTTTATTTATTTTGTGTACGTGTTAGATTATTGTCTGAGGATAAATTTATTGTTTCATCATTTACATTGAAACAATAAAAATCGTGAAAAAATATTGGGTTTGATGCTTCTTTGTCTAAAAACATTAAATGTCATCAAATTTCAGCGTATTTAGGTGAGTTTTGACACTTTGTAGTTTGTTATTGTCCACAGAAAAAGTTTGCGTGGCTACTGCACATTTTCACGGCAGGTCAAAAGCTTGTGTATATTTACGCAAACTTTCACGCCACTTTAATTTTTATACATGCCGATTTGTGTGTAAAATATGGCGCCGCACATTTTTTGTGCGTACGCACGCTTTATATATGAGGCCCCAAGTGAGCTACCTCCTCCTCTACTTAGATTTGAATAAAAAGATTAACACATCTTTATATGGTGTATTCTGGTTTGTTTTCTGTGTGCTGTATATATTGTAGGATATTAAAAATGCACCACAGAGGCCTTAGACTGACCCGATCCTCAACCTTTTCATCGAACTTGGCCTATAGAGCTGACATGTAGGAAACATCCAATACATGCATGGAGCTCGTTAGTTCCTGCTAACAGGTGACATTTTTGTTCCCTTTACAAAAGACTGACTTTTATCTGTTAGTGTCAGAACAGAATCTGGCATTTTATACATGTACAAGAAAATTAAATTTGGCATTAGAAATGGCCAATAAATGTATTCATCTATCCCTACATAAAATAAAAAATCATGGTGTGATGTACTTGCTGATCCAGAATAGTAATGACATAAACAATGAAAAATATATTAGAAATATGTACGGTATTGATGCAGAATGAGCAATCAGTTGTTGTTTCTCCTCCCTCTGCAGCTCCGCCTCCTCCCCCCTCTCGAAGTGGCGGCCCTCCTCCCCCTCCACCTCCACACAGCACAGCCCCACCCCCCCCATTCAGAGGGAGCAGAGGAGCCCCCCCTCCACCTCCTCCATCCAGAGCTCCTGTTTCAGCCCCTCCTCCTCCCCCCTCCAGACCAGGAGCTCTTGGTGCCCCTCCTCCTCCTCCTCCACCCCCCTCTAGGGGGGGCCATCAGCCTCCACCTCCTCCTCCCCATCCATCATCTTCCATCGCCCCTCAAGTTCCCCCCCTTCCCCCACCTGTTCTTCCCCAACCATCCCCTGCCAGCTCTGCACCTGCTCCACCCCCTCCACCCCCACCACCACCACCTCCAGGTCCTCCCCCCCCTCCAGAGCTGGACGGTGTCAGCAGTGGTCGGGACTCTCCCAGCCCATGTGGGAAGTCAGCGCTGCTGGAGCAGATCAGGGGGGGGGCCCAGCTGAAGAAGGTGGAGCAGAACCAGCGGGCTCCGGCCTCTAGCACTGGCCGGGATGCACTGCTGGACCAGATCCGACAGGGGATCCAGCTCAAGACTGTGAGCACCACTTCTACAAACTCTTCTGTCCTGCAGGATCGGTGCTCCGTAAACACCCTGCTGCCCAGGGCTCAGCTGGACCTGGGGCGGGCCAGGTTCCTGGGGCAGAACCTGGGGAAGCAGCTTCTGCCCCAGGTTCTGTTAACTAGGCTGAGCAGCTACCAGGTCTTAACTACTTCCTGTTCCCAGAGGACTGCCACAGCAACTTCCACTTCAGAACGCTGTTGGCTTGGCAATGTGTGTACTGACCTGGAATTGGGTTGGATCTTTGAGTTTCTGGCCTGTTGACCTCCAGGCAGGCTGCTTAGGAGTTAGGTGATTTCCTTGTTGTCTAGTTCCAGCATATTAGAGAGATGATGTTTGGTTCTAGAGCGAATGTCCTCCATGATGTTATGCCAGTGATCCACCAGGTGGCGAAGTCTCTTTTGAGAAATTCTATTTCCTCTTATTGTTGAGGAAAAAACTAAACTTTTCTATGAAACCAAGACTATTGTTTTTCTAAGGAATGAAAAATAACGAGGCCTGCTGTGTGATGGTTGTGTTTGTGCCTTTAGGTATCAGATCTTCCAGAATCGGGCCCCCCAACTCCGGCTCCAACTGCAGGGATTGTTGGGGCCCTCATGGAGGTTATGCAAAAGAGGAGCAAAGCTATCCATTCCTCTGGTGAGTCTCTGCGTCACAAAGCTCTCTGGCCACTACAGCCATGACTTCATGTGAACAGACACAGAAGGCGAGGGGTCTGGGGTTATTTCACATAACTCCTCCCATTGTGATGTCACTGCAGTAAAATTGGCAACAGTCTGATGATGCGTTAACACCAAATGCATTTTGCGCGTCTGGTTTACGTGTAAAGTTTATGTCGAGGTGCGTCAGACGCACAAAATTGTGTTAGCTGTTGTTTTCGTTTGTCGGACGCAACGAACGCTTCAAACGCACCTCAACAGGGCCTCGATGTGCCTCCACATGGATTTTAAATGTAAACCGGACTCGCCCAACGAACAAAACGCGTTTGCATGAGTGGATGCAACAATGTCAAAAAAGTAACAGCTGAGAAGTTTTCTGCAGTAAAACTACACACTCATTATGTCACCACCACAACGCTTTCGACTTCCTGCACAATGGAAGGTCTGTTTTGCATTTTTATAGGATGCTCTGATGTGAATGCATTTGCTATTAGCTTTTGCTGAATTCTGAGATGATTTTCAACTTTTGAATCAGAATGCTTTATTGTTGTTGTACAGAAGCACAACAGAAATTAATTTAAGTACAACCATCCAAAGACAAGAAACAAAGAAAGGGAAAACAGGTGCCTGGACCGCAGCCATAGAGGCACTGCCCTTCTCATTAGGTCAGAAAAACAAAAAGATGATGTTTGTTGGAGGTGAAAAAAATCCTAACTGTCACTGTCCCCACAGTAAGGACGGGGTGAGAGGTTGCAAAACTTGAAATGAAAAGCAATATGTAGACATAGGAATGTCTACATGTCTCCGAAGGCGGACATGTAGCCTGCGTGTGTAGGAAGCTGACTCCACCATTGTCTCTGATATGTGATGAAAAGTTTATCAGTGACCTTGAGTAGAGCCCAAGAAAGAACTTCTTGTTCACCTGGGACAGTTTGAGAAGGCCGACTCAGGGGAACCAGTTCAGATAGAGAAAGAATAGTTTTAGGTCAGGCTGACAATGTAGTTTTCCATTTGCCCTACAGACCCGACCTGTTGTCCAACCTGTTTAACTGGAATTTCTAATTACTCTAACACCATAATACCTGTAGACAGTTGTAATGCTAAAATATCATTCCCCTATACAGGCTACAAATTCATACTTCAGATTTTTGGCCCATAACATAATTAAGTTATACTGGTAAAGTTTACATCTAGTAGGATAACTGTGTTTCCACTGATTTCAGTGGTCAGACAAATCAGACTTTCAAACATTCGCCTGTGTGTGATTAATCGACCAAATGTGCCCAATAAGAGAATTGCATTTGATCAGTCGGTCTCAAGAAGTAACATCTTCAGGTGACAAACTGAACAGTGCCAGGAGGCCAAGACGTCGCTAATCAAACATGTTCACTTAGATCCAAAACGTTCATAACTATCAAAGGCAAAAAAAAAGAAATCAACAAAACATGTTCAAATGAACGATCTAATGGAAATAATAATCGTAATTATTGTTTCGACAAGGTGTTACACCAGTTTGTGTATTTTGGTTTTTTTCACACGGTGGAAAGCAGCCCCTCCCTCTAGGACAGCAGACCAGGGCTCAGCTGCTGATTGGCTTTTTAAACCTCAATGTTTGCTTTGTCAGATGACGATGAGGATGAAGACGAAGATGATGACTTTGAGGATGATGAAGAGTGGGATGACTAATGAAGATGCCCCCCACCCACCTCTTCCAGCCTACCACTAATACTAAAACTCTTCCAGAGCCCCACTACACCATGTAATGTAAATGTTTGAGTTTCCAATATATTTATTTTTGCTTTTAAAAAAATGATAATTACAGTTAACCTGTGCAATACCTCATCAGTGAAGCTGTTCTGTTCATCACACACCGTAGTGGTAAAAGCTTCTCTCCTCCTGCGTCAGTAGAAAGCACTTAATGCACCGTTAGCTCAGAGCACAGCCTCGACCTGAGCTCCAGAAGGAAACACTGCAGTGAAGACCTGGGGGTGGGCGGAGCTTCCTGGGAAGTCATTCTGTTACATTCATTGCCTGTTTCAGATACTTTAAATGGACTATATTCCAAGCAATTTGGCAGGAAAATGTTTGAGTGTATTTCTCTGAAATGCATAATTAACACTATTTTCCCATCATATTTGTTCTGTATTTATTTCCTGTCTTTTCATCTCCTATTGAAGACATGACCATGACCAAACCTTGTGTAGATCTTTAATTTTGATTTTTCACACGATTAAAAGGTTTTGTTGTTTTTGTCTTGTTTTGCACAGTTTCTAAAATAGTTTGTTTGGTTACTTGTTTTGTGTATTTGTAATAGTAGCAAAAATACAGTAGGATAGACAGTAGGATACACTGACATTAATGTAACAAGACAGTGTTTGAGTTACAGACACATGCATGTATAGCTGATGTAGCAGGACCTTTATTTAGTTTTTTTTTTCTTTTGACATTCTCCTGTCAGGAAGTTACACCATCATCATATGTTTTTCATTTCATTTAAAGGGAACAAGTACAAATATTTGTCATTTCCTCTATTTAAGAAACTATGATTTTTATGCAACTGTAAATGCCCTATTGCAAATACTAGACAAATCAAATAATAATGAACCAAATGTGGCATTTTCAAGCAGCTTGTGGCTTTGGCGATGCCTGTGATCATTTGTCTGCAAACAGTGAAGAAGTAAACAACGCTTGTTTCTCTGTCTGTCCTTTAAGTTCTTATTGTCCTCCAGGGACCTAATGCTGCATCAAGAAGCCAAGTTACTGACATAAAGCCTGTGAAAAAGGTCGGGAGGGGCCGGTACGGGTGGGGTCAGTGAGAATAATAAATTGTATACCTGAATAAATGTTATTTACATAGGTGAGTTGGTCTGCTGGTCTTTCTGTTACTTAACTTTTCTAAAAAATAATTTTCAGAGGTTTTGGTTTCATGTGTTGGTGTGGATTCTCCATAGTCCAGGTCATCCTCAATGCTCAGGTGGAAGACAACCAGACTACCTATTTGCAGATAAGTTTTACCTTTTATGCTAAAAGGTTCTTCCTGGAACTGGCTTGGAAGTTGTACTCAGTACAGTCACCCTACCAGAACTGTTAAGTTACTGATTCTACTCCCTCCTTGGTTCAATGCTTCTATGTTTCCTATTTATATCACTTTCAGTTATTTAAATAGAAATTGAAATTAATAATACAAATTCAGTTATACATTATATTGCATACTTGCAAAAGAACAACCAAAAAAAACATTAAGTATTGGTGCTGTGTTAGAGATGGGAACTGCAATTTCCTTGAGGGAAAAATCCCAAAGGGATTTATAGTGTCTGTCTATCTACCTGTCTATCCTGAGCTGGTATTTCTTTCAGTGCGTTTATTTAACACTGCATTTTGTGTTAGTGATCACATACCCTAGGGCCTAGGGTATGTGATCTAAAATAGGTCTCGAGCTATCGTCATAGCTCATTTAGTCACGTGATCCTTATGCCAAGACAAACCGGTTGCTATGGCAACATGTAAACGTTTTACTCAGCCGTTTTAAACCTACGAAGGATAGGTTTATAATACGCAAACAGAAACCTTGATAAATTAACAAAAATATAGCAACGGCTTTATACGAAAAGGTAGATATTGACGGGTTTCCAGGTTTTAATCTCGACGCGGTTTGTCGTGGATTTGTTGCGGTCAGACTTTCTTATAGAACATTTGTTGATTTAAGTTCAGTATTTCTCTACCAAGATATCCTCACGTTGCTAGTTCAAACCACAATGAGCAAACCAGGAGAAACCACAGAAAACAGAGAGGAAGAAGAAGAGAACGAGAAGACTAAAGAGAGTCCGCAGACAGTTGGAAGTACTATAACGCAGCCACCAGGGGGCGGCACAGTGGAGGAGAGCGAAGACGGCTCCCGTTCAGATGAGCGCAGTGCGAGTAAGGAAAAAAAAAACTGAGAACTTGGCCAAAAGTAAAGTAAGAGCTGTTATTCTTTTTAGCTTCATAGTCTACCTGAAGACACATACAGGTTGTCTACATAAATGTCCTGCTTTCCTCGATGCGTGGAAGTGGTGACACCTGATAACAATTGCTGTGCTGAAGCAATATGTTGCTGTTCAGTCTGAGCCTTAGCAGTAATCTTGCCAATGAATGGAGGGAGTGTATGAGGAAGCGATTAGTAAAGAGCTGTATTACAGTACACAGGCAAATGTAATCAGAAGCCAAAATAAGCGCAATGGCCTCGCTTCTCTTCAGCCACTTTTCTCTTGTTTTTTCTTTGCAAAATGTAGATCAGGATGTAAAAGACACTGGAAGTCGAGCTAGGTGATCTATGTGATGATTTGCAACAGAAAACAGAAAATGTTCAAAGTTCCATAGAAAATATTTTTATTTCATCTCAAGCTATTCTAATCAACTTGTATTTGGAATTATTCAGATTTATATTAAATTGTGAAGGGTCATCTAGAATTTGTCTGTCATAAAGTAATTAATATAAAAATCTACTCATAAACGCTGTTATATTAGAAAGCAAAGAGGAGGCTTTCTGTGAAATTCCTTCCTTTTCTGTGTGATTTAGCTGTTCTGGATGCTGTGGAGAATCAAATGCCTGATGATGCTGATGAGCATGATAATGAAACAAATGTTAAAAACTCAACAGCTACAGGTAAGCAGGACTGCAACCACACACTACAGTACAGCCTGCTGGGCTCTGCAGTTTGATTAGTGACATATAGTGAGTTTGGAGGAGAAGTGAAACATCAACTGAGAGCCTCAGTTATTTTGAGCTGCGTTCAACATAACTGAGTTTTAACCATTTATCTTTGTAATAGCTGATTATTTCTGCAATGATTTGAAATATTTCTCATTCAATTTTAAAGCAAAACATGAGAAAAATATGATTATATTAATTTACAAAATATTAGACTGTTCAAAATAGCAGTGTCAGCAATATTATTTCCAGAGTCCAATATTTATTGTGTAAAGTGAGAAATGCTTGAAGATTTCTATTTCCTGTGAATCACTGAACTAGTATTTTGGTTGTAAAGGCACCATTTCTGTGAACGTTTTCATATCTGTGTTGGATGGAGTCGAACAACGTCTGACACCTGTGATCAGGTGTTCCAGACTTTATTTCATCTGCATTTCCCTTTAGAAAAGAAAAGTTGCATGGTTGTCTCATAAACTATTGGTTCCTAGAACCAAAAATTACAATTCTGGTTCCCTGAATCCATAAAATTTTCTTCCATTTCTCTTGAAGTCAGTCACTGTGTTATTTGGTCAACTGTAATGTCTTCAGCATATGTTGGTTTATATCGGGGGTGCCCAAAGTCAGTCCTCAAGGGCCGGCATGCTGCATGTTTTACTCTCTCCCTGATGGTAGTAACAACCTTTTCAGCAGGTCAATGTTCTTCTTAGACCTTCTAATGATCCATCATTTGATCCAGGTGCTTTGAACCAGAGAGAGAACTAAAACACACAGGATGCTGGCCCTCCAGGACCCACTTTGGGCACCACTGGTTTACAACAAAGGGCCTCTGTGAAAACTTCTTGCAGATAGATTTTTGTTAATTCTGGAGTTGATCAGTAGCTGATTCTACTCTATGGTTCAATAAACCATATTTTTATGTTCCTTACACATCTTTTTGGTTTCTGTATTTTAGATTGTTTTAGCAGAGCTACATCATTTTCTTCATGTGTACCATGGGGTGCTGTTTGGAAAGTTACACAGTCAAAAATGATTTGCAAGTATTTGGGATATTTAACGATTCCCATTATTTTTTTATTATGTATACTTATATTCATGCTTTTTATTATTTATTTACTTGTTATTGGAGCCTTGCAACAAAATTTTGTTCAATATGTACATTTTAAATGTGCAGTTGAATGACAATTAAGTCTGTCTGTCGTAGGAGAAAAATATGTATGTTCATTTTCAAATCATATGCACTCAACAACATGGACATTGTCTGAAATGACCTATTTTTTTTAAAGTCTTAAAAATGTGTCAAATTAAAAATAAAAATTTTATATAGAAATGTCCCATTTCAGCAGTAAAGACAATGTAGTGACAGACAGAATCTGTGTATGCTTTCAGTGAAAGTTTTGCTGGTGCCAGGGGGTCATGTGATGACCATGGCTTTCGCCATCGGGCTCACCATTGAAGAGATAAAGCATCACCTTGCCTCAGAGTTGAAAGTCCCACTGAAGATGCTGCAGCTCTCCCTGAATGGTGAGTCCTTTGCTTTAGCCTCCAACCTCACATCACATCGGTGTTTCCTCATCTTAGTCCTGGTTTGTCACACACAAAACTTAAAAACTGCGCGTGATTTACCTTCCAGTGTATAGCAAAAATGGATTGAGTAGATTAAATATATCTATTTATTATATAAATTGAATAAACTGGAATACTAAAGATATATTTGGGGTGGAAACTTATTTTATATCAGACTTTATTGATAAAAACACTTTTAAAATGTCCATCTCACGTGCATACGAATTTGAATGTGAATTTGAATATTTTTGAATTTGAATTAAATGTGAATAATCTTTTTAATGTTTAAATGATGGATCACAAGGATCCATTTTAGGACCACTACTTTTCTGCTTTTAATGAATCACCTACAAGTTGTGAAGATGTCCATTGCCAGCTCTATGCATATTATCTTGTCATATTTGTAACTGCAACATCTCCACAGCAAGCTTCAGAGGTTTTCAACTTGCCAGTGATAGAAGTCTCAGAGGGGTTTAAGAATCATGTTGTGTTTTTGAACAGAACATGATTAAATCAGTCTCTCTGTGTTTTACAGTTATATGGAAATCTAGAACTCTTACTGTTGTTGAGGTAGAAAAAATATGATACAACAAAGAACCCCAGATGCTTGTAGAAGGGTATGACAGTTTAAGAGAACAGGTCATGTCCGAAATTCTGTTCCCTTGTGAAAATCTGTTTTCCCTGTCGGGAGCGCACACTGCAGCCAGAGAGGCAGATCCGACCATTTTCACGGCGCTTCTGATCGATTTCTCGGTAAAACAACTTATATAATTATGTCACGGTTGTAACTTTCAGTTTAATCTTCTCTTCATCAACAACAAATCTTTTGAATTTGGTAACATTTACTCTTTATTTGCCAAAGTTACTTGGAGGGAATCAAATATTTTAGTTACCTGAGATAATCTGTTCCCCTGTTCAACACAGTTTGAAGGGGGAACAGGTTATTTGAGTCAGCTAAAATATTTGATTTCCCCCAAGTAACTTTGGCAAATAAAGAGCAAATGTTACCAAACTGACATGATTTGTTGATGATGAGGAGAGGAATAAGCACAGTTAGAGTTTGTGAAAAAATAATTTGTTCCCATTTTATACAGGGATATAAGATTATCTCAGGTAGCTAGAATATTTGGTTCCCCCCTCATAATTTTGGCAAATAATGAGTAAATGTTATCAAATATACAGGATTTATTGTTGATGATGAGAGGAATAAACACAGTTATAGACTTGCTGGTAAATTAATTTGTTCCCATGTAATGGAGGGGTAACAGCTTATTTCAGGCAGCTGAAATATTTGGTTCCCCATAATAACTTTGTCAAATAAAGAGCTAATGTTTCCAAAATTTTCAATAATTGTTATGTGATTGAACCACCAAAAATTGACTAGAAATGTATTTTATCCAGCAGACTGTCATATTCTACATTAGAACGGGATTTTCCAGAAAGCCTTCACCATCTTCAGACAGTCTAATTTTCCGTGTCCTGTTACCAACAAGCTTCCATCCTTTTATATCAGCAATGAAAAATGATAAATGCGCACAATGTGTTGGAAACCCATGTTTGGTGAATGACTTTTGTCAGGCATAAGCGACAAAAGCTGGAATAAACTGATTCTCCTGGTGATTAAAAAAGAGCACAAAACGGTGTAAGAAAAACTCCACGCAAGACCTTGTTTATTTATTTATTTTACAATTTTGTTAGCTGCCGATTAAACTGAAAGTTACAATCTTAACATGATTATCTGAGTTGTTTTACCGAGAAATCGATCAGAAGCATCGTGGAAATGATTGGATCCACCTCTCTGGCTGCAGTGCGCACTCCCAACAGGGAAAACAGATTTTCACAAGGGAACAGAATTTCGCACAAGACAGGAAAAGGTGAAAAATCAGCTCCGACTCGGGTTTAGATAAATACGAACAGCTGGATCAGATCAGACAAGACCTGAACAGATCACTGGCTGATGTCTGCCTCCACACACAGAAAAGTGCACCGACAATGCATATTGAAAAAGTTTGGTTTGGAATGGAGTTTTTATTTAGGACAAAGGTGTAACTTTGTGTTGCAAGTTGGTGGGGACGAGAAGGGTGACGGGGGCAATGAGGAGGCACTGATGTACCAACAGTTACTGGAAGACCTTTTCTTTTTTAGTGCTAATAATAATGCCAAAACTTGCATGTGAATGCCTTACAGTCTTATTCAATATATTAGGATATACATCCTGGTCAGTCTGTTATGTTTGAATCTAATCTTCTGACCCACATGCAGAACACTCAACGGAGACCAAAAGATCAGTAAAAAAAATTTATTAGTTTCTTAGATAAACCAGATAATCTCGGAATAATAGAGCCCCTTGGGAACGGCGACAGCTCGGGACTCTGGAGAACTGAACACAGGAGAAGCAGGGTGGTGAGTTCAGGGGTAGTGGGAAAAGACAACTTTTTAAAAAAAAAAAAAGACGGAACGATCTTACTTGTGAAATGCTGGGTTCAGTCTGGGAGGGCAGGGTCTGCGGTTTCCGAGGTAGGGGGCTTGAGGAGTGAGATGGAGATGCTGCTTGGTAGAGAGTGAGGCTGTGGTGGAGGGCGGACAGGTATGATCAGATGAGGCAGCGGAGAAGCAGCGAGATGGGACTGCCAGCGTAGGAAATTCAAGGAGGACGTTTGATGGCTGGGGAGTGAGTGGAGCTCGAGCAACCAGCGGGTAGGTTCCACGGAGTCACGAGAGAAGTCCTGGGGGAGAATGCACAGGGGAAGGTTACTAAGAGTCGATGAGAAGAGTAAGTAACTCAGATCTGCGAAGAGCCTTTGTGTACCGATACTGGCTAACGCTCTGGCATAGATGTGCTGGCAGTCCTCCGCTCATATGCTTCTCCAGAGTATAAGATTGGCCGCAGGTGTGCTGACATCCAGAGACCCTGGACACGCCTTCCCGGTAATGCAACCTCACAGCAACCCCTAGTGGACAAACAGGAAACCTCCCACCTCGATCCCAACACAGGCTTGTCAGTTTAATAGTACCTTTCGAAAATAACCTTTTAGCAGGTATTAAACATACACGAAATATAAATATGTTAAAACATCTAACTAATCTATATAATGTCTTTCACTTGGTGATGGAATTACTAACAAAGGAACATTTCAGTCATACTCAAATTTATGGAATGAGCCTGTATTTACTGTAATATATGCAAATATATGCTGAGTATATTTGCTTTAAATATAGCAAATATTAAAGATGCAAAAACCTTTTTGGGTCTGGTTGGAGCAGTTGGTGAATAGAGTGACCATCGGTGTTACTGGATTCTATAAAATGTGGCTTAAACCTGAGATGCTGATGTTTGGACATGTAATATATATATATTCTCTCTGCATATGAATCTATAAATAGTTTGGTTTCTGTCAGTTCTGTAAAGACACAAGAGAGAACAAAGCGAATTTCTCTTTTATATTGACCAATAATTTAATTTTACTTAATTGTCGCAGTAGGAGCCATGTTTTAAAATTTAACAAACTTTGGCTCCTACATGCTTTATGAAATATTTCATCCTATTTGATGACTGATCTGAATATTGCCACATTCAATCATGCAATTAGTCTAGGGAAAAATGTAGAAAAATAAGTGATTGTATTATATTTTTCCAGTTCTATTTCGTATAGGCTTCACCATTTAAGGCTATCGCTAGTGGGTTTATCCCTTGCGCGAAGTGCAGCACTGAAAAAAGCTTAATCCACACCCACTTATTGGATGGGCCCCACCCCAGTGTGTACAAATAATGGTGAGACCGGACAAACTGGTCCCTCTTTTTTTTCAACATAAGATAGCACTGTCTTAAGAACGAATGTCCATTTGTGCATCATGTCCTATGATGGGCACCGGCTCTGCGAGGGATGCCTGGGCCCCCAGCGTGCCGACCTCGCCCTGATGCCTCAGCCCTATGTCCTACTCAACCCTGCTCCTAGCTTTGGACTTGCTCCTGGAGCTACCTAGCTTGATCGAGGAGGCAGCTAGCGCTAAGGGGCTTCCCGTCCCCGGACCTCCCCCGCCACGTTTGATGGATCTGGAATGGTTTGGCTCAGTCCCGAGTCTCTGTCCAGACCTAATCTGGCTTCAGTTTCCCTCCACAATGGCTTACATAACTGAGGCAGCGGCTGAGGGCGCCTGTCTCCACTTATGCGCCTATCACCAGGGTGGAGGGGTTCACGGAGCAGAGTTTTCCTTCTGTTCCCCCTCTGGATCCAGGCCTCACTGACGTGTTTGGGGCCAGGACGTCAGGATTAGTCCAACGGCCTGTGCTCCCTTTCAAGCACTATCAGCTGATTACCAGGTTCTCTGACCGGGCCCACTAGTGCGCCTTGTTATTGCGCAAGAGCCAGCCCCGCCCTAATCCTCCCACGGACTGACTACTGACCAGCTCTCCATCCAACGGGTCCGGAAAATTACTAGAACCTCGAGTATTACTCTGAGATAAGTCTAGACAAGATAATGTATCTAAGCTGGCGGCGAGAGAGACTCAATCTAGTTTTAACTACCTTCATCCAAAAGTTATGACCTTTTACAGTTAATGAAGCAATCCAGTGAGTAGCCCTGCAATAGCACAACTCCATAAACCACTCTTGTTAACGGTAGCTCTCTCTCTATTAGTAACGAGCACTTGTTACCGACTAGATTGTTTTTAGTGGCTAGGCACGAGCCCCAAGGTCTTTATTTTATCAACACTAAAGGGACATCTGAAACCACCACTTTACTAGAATCACACTCATTGATTTTACTTCAATTGGAAGAACCGTGCACAGTGAATGACTCAATTAATTTTACTGTCCACAAATCTCGAAAAGAATTTTAATGAATCTTTATTTAGCAAGCATTAGCAGGGGCAAGCAACAACAAATTCAGTCAGTTCAGAAATTAAAAATTTTACATAAGAGTAATAAAAATCCAACTCATTACTTACCTATCATCTTTCCCTAAACTGTGTTGCTAATTTAACTAAGAGAGGCTTTGGGATGCAGTTCAACTCATACCCAGATGGTGAATAATCTTGGCAACAGAAGATTGTGCAGTCCTTGGTCGAGGAATTGACTTTGTTAGGCAAATTCCTCCTTGGAATGGAAGCAAAGCAGAACCAGTTGTCGTCCTTCAAAACTCAGTTCTTTTCTTTTAGTGATCATTGTCCATCCACCAAGTCCGTTGCGGCAAACTAAGATCTTTGTGTAGAGCGCAGAGTAGCAGTCAGATCAGGAACCAGGGTTGAGGGTTAGTTGATTCTATCCCCATCTAACAGTGCAAAGTCTTCACTCCCTTTTGGCTCTAGGGTGCGGTCCTCTGCTTCTTGTCCAGCTGCATGTTGTTGCTTCGGCATGGGAACTAGAACAAGTTTGTTCCTCTTTCCATGGGTTTTTATACCTTCTCACTCCATGGTTGTGTATGTGGAGTGGTGTACGTGACTACTTGAGCATCAATGTCAGGGTGGAGAGTCTAAAACCTTCCATTTTTAGCCGATGTTCTACCTACTTCTCCTTTTTACGTTGTTTTTCTCCTGACCATCTGGACTTAGTTCCTGTATTTGGTTCCTGTTTTTGCTCTCCCTTTGCCTACGCCTTGCTGACTCTGACGTCTATTCTGGTTACAACACAGTTCTGAGAAGCATGCATTTCTTACATTCTCACGGGAAACATAGTTAGTTCAAATATAAGTCAATACACTGTATAATCTAAATTATCAAATGTAATCATGTCTAAGTCAACTTTTTATCATTACTTTTTCAACAATTATCTAAACTTGATTCCATAATTATTAACTTTATTATCTTATTCATTCTTTTCATCATTTCAACCTTTAAATGCTTGTTTAAATCAAAACAAATCAATAATCATCAGTAACTTAAAACATTCATCTTGTATATTCAACAAAAGGTTATACATTTCATAATGCTTTTCATAGTACATATCATAATCATTAATAAATCAAAAACAAGATTACATATTTTTTCCAGGCCTCTAATGATCTGTTTTTGGTGTACCTGAAAAGAACTCTACTTATACCAGTTTTCACGATTTCGTAATGATTTTCATAGTACATATCATAATCATTAATAAATCAAAAACAAGATTACTTATTTTTTCCAGGCCTCTAATGATCTGTTTTCTGCGTACCTGAAAAGATCTCATCAACTTATACCAGTTTTCACGACAGCCTATCAGATAACATCTGCCACCAATAATGCTGCTTTGTTGGCATACGGCATCTCCAAGAGGATGGAGGAAGCAACCTTACTAGATGAGCTGAAGGGCTCTCTCTGCAAGGTGGCTGATGCCATACTCAATCTGTGCACCACCTCATAGATTGTCCCGCTATTTTCTGTGGTTCGCATGAACCACTGTGGTTCATGCGGACCACAGTGGTTTGTTCCTCACGGATAGCTGCTTTGTACTCATCTCACCTTGTGAGTGGCGACTGTTTGTCATCTGTTCGGCAGTGGTCTGCACCGAAACACTGTCTTAAACACCCTGACCCCCATTCAGGAAGCACGTGGGTTCGCCCTGGGCCTGACATGAACGCGGTCGCGTCATGCAGCATGGAGGCTCACAACCAGCCCTTTCTGTCTGAGCCCCCCTGGATCCCCCCGAGAGTCTCCGAGGCAGGGGATGACGGTAGGGGCTCTGACTTGGCTGGAGTTCATGCAAACCACTGCACCTCACATGAATGCATGCCCGCTTTCAGAAGATTATTCAGAGTGACGGCGAGCATGTTCCCTGGACAGGTGGATGGATCGGCTAATCAGCAGGAGTTACAAGCTGCAGTTTGAAGGCAGGCCTCCTCCTTTCAAGAGGATCGTGGAGACCCTTCTACCACCTTTGGAGCAGAACGCCACTCTCATGTCAGAGCTGCAGGAACTGGTGGCAAAAGTTGTAAGAGGAAAATGAGAGGAAAATGCAGGGTTTTATTCCCGCTATTTTCTGGCCCCCAAAAAAACAGGCAGGATGAGACCCATTCTCGATCTGTGCCTGTTCAACAGCTCAATTGTGGAGAGGCCATTCCACATGCTAACAATCAGACAAGTGCTGGAAAACGTTCACCAGGACGACTGGTTCAGCTCCATAGATTTAAAAGACGCATACTTCCACATCCCCATCATCCTGAAGTATCTGCGTTTCTCCTTACAGAGGACCCAGTACAACCATCTGCCATTCAGTTATTCTCTCGCTCCGCACACGTTTTCCAAATGTGTGGAAACAGCGCTGCAGCCACTGCACATGGCAAGGATGGGAGTCCTCTTCTATCTGGACGGCCTGCTTTTACTGGCTCGGTCCAGAGAGGAAGCTGCCATTCAGACCCAGAAGCTGGCAACACATCTGCTGAACCTGGGATTTTCCATCAACTGGGAAAAGAGTTTGGTTATTCCATCCCAGATGATCCTTTATCTGGGAGTGGAGCTGAACTCAGTTATGATGAAAGCCCGATTGGCACAGCCGAGAATCGAGGCTCTGTCAGCGCAGCTCCGCCGTGTCAGGCCTCGCAGCATAGTGACCGGCTCACGTTGTGATTCCACTGGGTTTGTTGAACATGAGACACCTCCAGAGATGGTTTGCTCACCTGTGCAAAGATCCTGTGTTCCAGAAGAGGCTCAGGGTCTCTGTTCCTCCTTCAGTGGGAGTCGATCCAACCCAGTGGGGAAACCCTGGCAGGGGGGTTCCCCTCAGCAGACTCACGACACATGTATCAGTGTTCACAGATGCATCCCTGTTGGGATGGGGAGGAATGTGTCTGTCTCAGGTGGTCAGAGCACAGTGGCCAGACTACATGACTCTTCATATAAACGTGCTGGAGCTCACAGCGCTGAAGGTGACTCAGCATTTTGCTCCTCTGCTGAAGGATCAGCATATTCTGATCCACATGGACAACAGAGTAGCAGCAACTTACATAAATCACCAGAGAGGCGTGCACTCTGCTCAGCTGTAAAACATCGCCAGACAGCTGCTGTGCTGTGTGCACGTAAACCTGCTCTCGATCAGAGCGGTGTACCTCCGGCGTCTTGAACAGAGGAGCGGACATCATGTCCAGGGGCGGTCCTCACCATGGGGACTGGAGTCTCCATCCCGAGCTGGTCGCTCAAATATGGAGCAGATGGTGCAGAGCAGCAGTGGACCTGTTCGCCACGCGGGAGAATGTGCAGTGCCAGCTGTGGTTCTCACTGAGCCTACAGGAGGACCCACCATTAGGGGTGGAAGCACGGCTCCTGGACTGAGTTCGGGAGGAAAAGCTGTCGATAATCCTGTTGGCACCCGAGCGCAAGAATGCGGCGTGGTTTCCCAGTCTGCAGAAGCTGGTTTCAGGTCGACCATGGAAGCTGCCATGGAGGGAGGATGCTCTCCTTCAGGCCGGGAGAGCGATCAGTAGCCACCCAGAAATAGGCCAGCGTCTCTGGGTCTGGCGGCTGAACGGAAGCACCGAGAGAGGCTCGGTCTCCCTCAGGATGTGGTACGGACGATTCAGGGCACATGAACTGCTTCTACCACAGCGTTATATGTTTCAAAGTGGTCAGCCTTTCAACCCTGGTGCGCGGGAAAGGGCGTGGAGTCCATTTCATGTCCTTTAGGCTGCATGCTGTCATTTCTCCAGCAGCTGATGGACAGAAGTTTAGCTTTCAGTACCATTAAAACTTATGCTACTGCTATTTCCTCCTGCCATGACGGTTTTGGTGACAGAACGGTCTTCAACCACCCGCTGATGAAGCGGTTTCTGAGTGGTGTGCGGAGAAACAGACCTGTGTCACGCCCACTTGCTCCTCCGTGGGATTTAGTCCTGGTCCTGTGCGCTCCGGTTGAAACTCCATTCAAGCCTTTAGATCAGACTCATCTTAAGTTCTTGTCTTTTAAAACGGCTCTGCTGTTGGCCCTTACGCCTGCAAAGAGAGTGAGCGATTTATTCACTCTCTCTGTTGCTCCCTCTTGTCTCAGAATACGAACCGACGGCAGCTCACTGTGCTGCGTCCCAATCCTGCATTTACTCCTAAAAGCATCACAAGCTTGTTCAGATCAAGAGAGATATCTTTGGAGGGTTTTTACCCTCCTCCTCATAGATCTGAGGAAGAAGCTTCATCTCATCTGCCTCGTGTGCGCGCTCTCTTGATATGTGGTGCGCTCTTCTGCACTGCGTTACTCTCAGTGTCTGTTCGTGCATTACAGAGATAACTAAGTGGGGCGTCCTCTGTCCGCCCAGCATCTTTCTCACTGGTTGTGTCAGGCCAACTCACAGACTTACTCTTCTTCTGGACTGGATTCTCCAGAGAATCTGAGAGCTCACTCTACCAGAGGAATTTCATCCTCCACGGCTCTGCGTGGAGGAATGTCTGTGGAGGACATTTGCACGGCAGCTTCCTGGTCATCTCCGTGCTCATTTATTTGGTTTTACCTGTTTGATGTTTCCACGTTCTCTATGACCCATTCTGTCCTCAGAATTTATTTACAAAGCATTTGAGAACAACATGGTTGTCCAAAGTGCTGTATAATAAGTTACCTGTTCTGTTCATCGTTGCACTGTTACAGTTCGTAACGTTTGTTGTTCCTGTTCACAGCAGCAGGTCTGTTTATCTCAACCTTTCTGACCAGAGCATATTCTCCTCTCTGGTCTTCTGCTGTATGGGAGGCCAGGAGTGCGTAATTACGCAATCTAGGCTGAGACTGTTTTTTGTATAAGAGCAGATGCTTCTTGGTGGTGGTCTGGATGGACCAAGCGAGGCATAGAATACATCCTGCTTCGCC
Organism: Girardinus metallicus; assembly: GCA_903067095.1. NCBI lineage: Eukaryota > Metazoa > Chordata > Actinopteri > Cyprinodontiformes > Poeciliidae > Girardinus > Girardinus metallicus. Next base: position 26,990 of record CAEGAE010042934.1, read on the forward strand.
ATTAACCCACTAGCGATAGCCTTAAAGGGTGACGCCTATATGAAATAGAACGTTGGTTAGGTATTGTAACCCCAGATTCTATGAGTATAGGTGCAGCCCTTTAAGCTGTGGGCCTCACTGGTTCCTGAATAACTGAAAAAAAAAGCTGTTAGGGAGCCGTTTGTCCGGTCTGACCATTGTTTATACAGACCAGGGTGGGGCCCAGCCAGTAGGTGTGGACTAAGTTTTTTTCAGTGCTGCACTGCATGCGAGGGATAAACCCACTAGCGATAGCCTTAAAGGGCTGCGCCTATACTCAGAATCTGCCATGGCAACCAATAACAACAGCCCCGTAGCGCAGAGGAAATAATACTTTCAAGTGCATCAGGAATTAACAGTAAAAAACACAAAACATTTCACACAAAAAAGGTACGTAAAAACACCAAAGTGATCGCCTGAACACTCGCCGTGGTTGATTAGTTACTTAAACACCTGCACTAATGATTATCTGTCAGAAAATGTGTGTAGTTCACGTTATTTTGTGTAAATTATTTTGTGTGAAATACTCCGAACTGCACATCAAGGGTACATGTTGATAAAAGTTAAGCTAGCATACAGTGGGGGAAAAAAGTATTTAGTCAGTCACCAATTGTGCAAGTTCTCTCGCTTAAAAAGATGAGAGGCCTGTAATTGACATCATAGGTAGACCTCAACTATGAAAGACAAAATGAGAAAAAAAAATTCAGAAAATCACATTGTCTGATTTTTAAAGAATTTATTTGCAAATAAGGGTGGAAAATAAGTATTTGGTCA
>CAEGAE010042936.1:0-42856 GCA_903067095.1 Girardinus metallicus
AACCAGTAACCTCCTCCCAGTTAGGTTTTCTATCACTTTATTATTTCTGCTATAACTGATGTATATTTGCATATAAAATAAGTCAATAGAGTTTAATTTACAATTTTTATGTCTTCGTGTTATGAGGTAGATCTCAGCAGGCTGGTGAGAGAAAAAGGTGATCTTGGTCACAGAAATAGTGAGCTCCCCTGGTTTAGGGTAAACAAACTTGGCCGACTGGGAAGAAGTTGTGGCTCGTGGTATTTTACCAAAGACGAAAGGGAAAATCTGACGCCGCTCCGTTTTTGTTTTCATTTTGTGAAGAAGGAAGTGTCTTCTTCAGAGGTCATTTTCTTCAGCAGTTCTTGGTGCAGCGCCACCACAGGCGATTTTTCAAAGGCTTTAGTCGGATACATCCAACCCAAAGCACCCAACCAGGATAACAAAGGTGTGACTCAAAGACTTTTAACTGGCTGCCCACCAGCACTGCTCCTTTTTAGCTGGATTTAACTTGAGAGAATCTACAGAAATGGGTGAAGATACCAAAGAACAGGTGTTTAAATGTAACTTTTGTGATTTTTTTTTTTACATATTTGTTAAAACTGCCACTGTGCTGCGTACAGGATGAGACACCTAATCTGTGCAAAAAACTTTAGCTCTTCTGCCTTCTCCCACTGCAAACTGTAAAAATACACCACTCAGTCAGAAACGACCAAATAGAACCAGAAGGAGGGTTTTATCGCTGTCAATCATGCTTGTGTTTGCTACCTGCAACCTCTCCCTTTTCTCTGCAAGGAAATAGAAGAATGCTCAAGCTAGCAATGATAGTGAATAAACGTCATTCCTTTTCTTTCTTCTATTTTTAATATCCTTGCAGCTGTTTTACCTTAAATCTACAGCGGTCTGTTTTAGTCTTTAATCTGTAACATAAATGAAATGAAAAAAATGATAGAGTGTAAATACTTTTTAGTGGCAAATATGCCAGTTTTTTTTTAAATATGCCAACAGGCAGGCTAGGATCTGTCATATTCCACCGATTTTTATCACCTACAGCTCTATTCAGATGAAATGTTCTTTAGCATATACAGGCTAATGCTAACGATCAAACTGGGTTTCTGTTTTACAGTCAGAACTGGAGTCAGCCAGCATTACATGATGTACTGGATGTTTCCTTTAACCAGCTGGAGGTGCTAAGCTGCAGTTGGGTTAGCCTTTCTCTAGCTCCCATCTTCAGTTTGTGAGGAGGTCACAGCAGCTCTGGCAGCAGAAATTCCTGCTGCAAGAGGAAGTAGAGAGGAGAATCAATTACACGGAGCAAGAACTGAGGGTGGAGGGAGAGAGGGCAGATTGGTTAAGATGTAGACAAGCTGCGAAAACACAGACCCAGCAGGATGGTGGAGGCCAGCACTGAGGAGGAGGAGGAGGAGAAAAGGCATGAAGGAGGATCGATAGTCAGAGCTCAATAGGCCGATCGGACTCGGTTTTGCTGAGCAGGAATTCTCTTCATGTCTCCATCCTGAATGAGCGCTGTGTGTTTAGGTTAAAGTTTCTCCCTCTTGTTGCTGACAGAGTCCACCCCGTCTCCCAGGCCGGCTCAATCATGAGAAACGACATTTGTGTAGCGCCCATGCTAATCCTCGGATCACAGCAGAACCGCTGAGTGGAACCGTGTTTACACAGAAAGCGAAATGTCTGATTAGAAATGATTATGATCTGCAATTGACCTTCTCTATTTTGTCTTTTGTCTTGATTGAAACGAAGCACGGTCCATTAACGGTGTGCGTATACGAGCGGAGCCGTTAGCCTCGGTGACTCGGATCGCTCTACGCCCCGCCGGGTCGGCCTCTTCCCATCACAGTCAACAGGTGTCGGTCTGTGTGGGAATGTTCGCCGTGTGAGCTGGGTATCGAAAAAATGAAGCTTTAACAGAAATAGTCAGATGTTTCCCCCTCTGGCATTGAGATTAAAACAAAAACAGGGCGTTCATTAAGCCCCTTATCATTTATGGTGTAATTCATTAAATTATTATAAACTACTCACCCACCAGTGAGCTAAATGGCTTTGGGGGGAGGGACTGCTCAGCATCTCCGGGCCCAGAGGTGATCACTGATTATCCTGTTAGTGAATCAGTGTGACTGTTTGGAACGGACAACTTCACACGTGGAGACTGTGTGGACACCATGGTAGGTAGAATTAACATGTGATTCCCTTAATGTGGTTGATTTTCACAGATGATGTGTTGTTTGAGTTGTTTTTGTCTGGGATCAGAATAATAAGTAATTCTTACATTTACTTTACAAAACTTCTAAAAAACGGAAAACCAGCAAAGCCCTGTTAAGTCTAAGGCCACATGTAACTGGACATCTGGGAAACCTAATAGATTTTTATGTGATTTGGCTCTAATCCACTATTAAACTTTGCTTAAAATCACAAAAAACAATTCATAACAAATACTCCCACTATAGTGGAGATTTGCCAATTGTTCTTATTTGCGTTAGCGTGTGGATCGGGGTTATAATACTTCTGTTTTTTTCATTATAGATTAGTTTTAGTTGTGACTTTTGTCTAATTCAGTTAGTTTTACAGTGTGTTTGCTAATTCTTTAGTTAGTTAAATATTGTTTAGTTTTAGCAGTTTTTAATTTCTACTTTCCTGTGTCTGAGCCTGCTGATGAATAGCAAGGGCAAGTTTCTTTTCAGAGACTTTATAATCCATTTTATATGTTTTCAGTTTGTTTATTCATTTGGATATTTTAAATGTCTTTTAGTTCCAGAGGTAAATATTCTAAAAATTACTTTAATGACCTTTGAGACGGTACAGAGGCATTATTATACCATTTTTGTGCTATTAGTTAAAACGACAACATTATCATTTCTGGAGAGATGCAATGTAACCAAACTATTCAAAGTGTTTTCAGGTGCAGGGATGGAGGACTCAGATGCAAGACCCTCCACTGTAGCCATGTTTCCATTCACCATATAATTGCACAATTTGACATTTCGAAAATACATTTGCTTAATGGAAACCTGCCAATTTTGAAAAAACCTCTAGTTTGTTGAAATAAAGGTTTGGCACTAGGATGAGTTGTGTTTTTTGAATGTTGTTTGAAAATTGTTTTTTTTTTAGCTCCAACAGAGACACTTTTTTTACATCACACATGATCAACAACTCGAGCAAACCACGAAGAAGAACTCAACAGGAAGCTGTTGGAGGATGAAACGTTTCTTAATGACTCATCGCCTTAGCAAACTTATTCACGTGTGACTTTGATTGCGTTTCTTATTTAATGGAAAATTATGATTTAATTGAAAAATTATGATTTTTCAACATCAGTGGAATATTGATAGAGTTTTGCGCACATTTGTAATGTAAAGCAGCTGGTGAGACACGACTATAGAACATTGTGGTGGCGGAGGCTGACTATAAGAAACTAAGGAAGTGAAGTTCTCTGAAACGACACAGGGCTTTAGTTCACAAAATAAATAAAGGATGTTGAGAAAGAAAACGGAACCAAGTGCACAAAACTTAACCGGCAGAGCTGGGGCTGACACAAGGTCGACCCTACACTCTGACTCTGTAAGAGAACAAAGATGTCATGGAAGAAAATTACCAGGACATTTTCCGTTAATTGTACCAACATTAACATCAACCGAAATGGATTTTTCCTGTGATTTAGCAGTTTATCAGGTTCAATCTATTCACAGTTTTGTTAATCGTGTTGTAATCATACTGGAGCAAATTTCTCTCCATATCCTCCGTGTCTCACAGTTTCCCCCTCCTGAGGTAACACACCAGCTCTTGTTCTGCTGTTAGCTGCTGTCTGACAGAATCATTAACATATTTAATTGATTACTTTGAGAAAAACAGCTTTTTCTTGCTTTTACACTAATTTCCACTTTTCTTCATCCTTGGACCTTCTTCTCTTTTTTATCCTTTCAGCTGAACTTTCAGAATATCCAAAATGTCACAGAGTGGAAGAGATGAGATAATGATGTGGCGCCTTCAACACCTAATTAATAAGCTATGATGGCCTCAACATGAAAGGAAACATCTTTTATTCCTTTTGGCTAGACATGCTGTGATATTTATAACATGGATCTGTTAATTTGATGTGGAAGCAGTGAGCTTTAATACACAAAAGTGAACCTGATAAAATGAGTAAAAAAAATATTTTCATTAGCATTCTAAAGGACAGTGGAGTTTTAATGTGCTAGAGGTAAATGGAATACTCATAATATGAGAACCACATTTACAGGATCACGCTGTTTACACACACTTCTAAAAGTGGAACGAACTTTCTCCTTTAGCGCCTTAGCTAACTTTGAAAAATGTTTAGCGCACTTAGGTCCACTCAATTAATTCATCCAGACAAACTCTAAAGCTCTAATTTACTTGTCAGTTTTGTCAGCTTTCAGTTGAATAAAGTTTAACATCTGTGCTGAAGGTTTTGTTATAGTTTACTAAGATTCCTTCAAGTAGTTTGACGTTTATATCCATGCTCTTATTTTGAAATGAGTGAAGGCTGTGCACGCAGCAGTTCTGTTTCCTCTCCTTCTCTCGTTTTCTTCCCAATAATATACTTCAAACAGCAACCATACAAATATAATATCAAGGCTTTAATCTCATTGTACATGTGAGAAACAATACATTCTAATTCTACAGAGTATTATAAAATATGTAACTTATAGTGACAACATTGAATTGGTGCTCGACGGTTGTAGACTTTCAACTTAGTGCTAAAGCACTAACTTCAATTGGGATTGAAGTTAGTGCTTTAGCACTAGCTTCCACTAAATACTGTGAAAGTACTTAGTGGTGTGTTGGTGTAGCGATTTAACATGGGCTTCTGCTAAATACCATGTTGGTGTAGCACTTAGCATTAGCAGAGCTAGTGTTTATTATTAGTGCTTGAGGATTAGAGTAACTAACTTTTTAGTTAGCAGTGTCCACTGCTGTACAGCGAACCAGCCCATGTGTGAGTTTTAGTCAGCCTTCTGGCCCAAATGCAAGATACTCTTAGGAGACAAAAATAAAATATTCAAAAGGTTTATTTTAGCAAAGAATATGCAAACGAGAGTGGTCTCGATCCAAGTGGGCTATTGGACTCGAGAACCAACTCTCTCTCTCTCTGTGTGTGTGTGTGTGTACGATTGTGTGTCCTGTGTCCCTGTGTTGCCCTTTGATGAACTAGTGACCTGTCCAGAGTGTTCCCCACCTCTGGAGAGAGAAGCTTCAGCTTCCCCACAACCCTGCAGGAATAAAGGGGTACAGACAATAAATGGATGATTTTGGCTTTGAGTCGGGAGAAGCCTGCGAATGCACCGATAATATTTGGAGCACTAAGTGATTCTAAACTTACCCATTTGTGTCCCAGTGTAGCTGTGAACAGGCTGTGATCGCAAGCAAGCCAATTTAAACAGAATCAATCTAAATATCACACTTGTTAATTAAGGCAGGAGGAGTGTGTAAAAACACTTATCAATGATTAGCGGTGATAAGCAGTCTGAGCCGGGCGTAGCATGATTACCTCCCTATGCTGAGTTCCTATTGCTTATGTAGCTGAGCGAGGATACAACTGCATCTGTAAAGAGCCCTGATTACTCCATACAAGGAGAGACTGCAGTCTAATGAGGATGATTCAAGTGCCTCACTTCCTCCCAAAGGAGGGGTCCATAAGTATGGTATGTAGTAGTGACTGAAGTCTCACATGACCTCATATCATCAGACCTAAGCTCTGATATGGGCCAACAGTGAAGAGAAAATAGTAGAAAAAGAAGAAAGAGTAAAAAGTGGTCTGAAGACAATGAGTGAAGGGAGAAAATGTTGGCAAATAGAGACAGCGAGCTGTACCTCACCAATCCTGGGTCTCCTTCGGTTGAAGGTCCAGAGACAATGGTACGGTACGGTTAGGGTGGAGTCACTGGTGTCACAAACACAGTCTATTGATGGGCATGGAAAAACAAACATAAGACATGGTACTCTGTTAGGCGGTTGGGTTTCACACCGCCTGCCCAGTGGGAGTCCAACTGGGCGGGTGGTGGAAATGCTTTCCTGAGTACTGTCCCATGTGTTTCCAAGTGTCTCTGTAATGGACAGGTGAGCAGTCCAGGGTGTACCCCGCCTCTCAGCCAATGATCGCTGGACATAGGCATCAAGACCCTCGAGACCCTACAAGGATAAGCAGGTGTAGACTTTGGTTGGATAGATTTTAAATGGTATTTTCTTTAGTTTTTCTTGTTTATTTAACATACAAGTTGAATTTTTCTGATATTGACTATCCAGACATTAAAATAGTTTCTCGCACAGCCATCATTTTTGCTCCATTTTATCAGCCTACAGCCTCGTTCCTCGCTTCATTTGCATCCGCTGCGCTGTGGAACGGCTACATTACAAAGGGTCTGTGCGACTGAATATATCTCCTCAGATGGTTTTCACGCAGACCTCCAGTTTGTTTTCCCCCCATTTACACACAGATTGGGAGGCTTTCGCTGCCTCTGAAAACAATTCCATCGCCCACGGAGCGCACTGATGGGGAAGGAGCCTGTGGAAGGGGAGAGTTTGTTGATGACAAGAAGAAGGAAGGGGGATGTCTCTCAGTCCGTCTTTGCCACACACATCACAACTGAACTCCATTTACAGTGCATCAAAGCATCTATCCATCTCATTTCCCCCTAATAACCTTCCATCTTTCAGGGCTTTTCATTTAGCCTCAAGTACTCCAAATGATTCTGCAGAAATTAAGCACGCACTGCCGAAGGAGAGGCAGCACGAAGGAGGGAAGATGAGATTACCAGCGCAAACTTTTTTACAATTTTCATTTTCCCTCCACATGCCTCTTTGCTGAACTCTATTTGGATTCCATCACAGAATCTCGCCGTTTAATTTCCTTCCTAATTAGCCGCCTTTCATTCAGAGGTAGCGTGCTGTCTGCTGCCCGGTCCTGCTGCTGCAGCTTGTTGACATGGCACGGCTCAGCGTGAGAGTGTGTGTGAGTAGCTGTGGGTGGTCAGTCACTTGTGTTTCCAGGAGACTAAATCAATAGGCGGTTAGCCGATAAGGTCAGGTGTATGAGTTTATTGCTTGCTCCAAAAAAGGGAAAGAGTTAAGGCTCTGGAAAAACGCTCATGGCAAGGCTCATGTTTTTTTGTGGGCTTTTCCACATTCCAACAATAGCATAAGTGAATATACACACACACACGCACACGCAGGCAGGTTGGGTACAGTTTGGTGATTCTGAACTGTGGCCAAGATCCCCAAGAGGCTTCGGCTGGTCACACTGTTTATCATTTGCATTATTACGTTCATGACTGTGTGTGTGTGTGTGTGTCTGGATGTTCAGCTAAATGCGTACACCTGCGTGTGCTTCTGTTCTTGTACGTGTGTCTGACTGCGGTGAACAGTGATGATCTTTGTGTCGGCACCCGTCTCTGTTCTCCGCGTGTGCAGGCGTGTGTGTTTGCGTGTGTGAGGGCTGCTCAAGTGTGTGACATTTAATGCTTTTGACAAGTAGCCGGTACAGGCTGAACCTGTGGGAATATTACAAGTCAATATTTCAATACAACACCCACAATGCCCTGCAGCGAGAGGCAGGAAGTGCACACAGGAGGGTTAATAAGCCTGGGATTTTGTCAGAGCATTGCACGATGCGGTAGATAACGAGGTGTGTGTGTGCACCGTGTTGTGTCTGGTTTTCTGCATGCATGCCCTTCATTTCTTAGTTGTGCTGTAGCCTCGGCGCACGCTAACCGTGCAACTGTTTCCACATAAAGCGGCGGGTCAAGGGAGGTGTTAGCAGTGATGTTTATGAGGCCTCTTTTCTCTCAGGGTGTCTGCAAGTTTCAGGGTCTGTACTTTTTCTCTCCTGCAAGAACAAAATGACATCATTCTGTTCTTGCGTCTCCAGTCTGGGAGTCCTTGCAGTTTTCATCAACACATCACCTGGGCAGAACTTTATCCTCATGTGGTGTCCGACAAGTATTGGTGTGTGTGTGGTTACTGATCTGATGTTTGGATGCCTTGGGATGTGAGAAACTCCTTGGAGTGCTGCGCTTGAGAAACTTTGTTTAGTTTCTTATGAAATATGGAATGTCCTGACCAGAACACACTTTGTTCTTGTTCTTTTCACTCTTGAGTATAAGAACACGATTTTCTGTTTCAGCAGGAAATGTCTTAGGCCATCAGTCCTCAATAGTTACCATCCTCCAACCTTTAGATATATACCTTCTCAAATGGTCGTCTCCTTACCAATCAATCAATCAATCAATTAATCAATCATAATTGTACCTCTTGAGGGCTGGTCTTAGTCCAGTGGTTGAATAGCAGACTTGCATCATGGATGTTCAGCTGACAAATCTGAAGCGACTGCCTGACAGTATCATATCAATTTGAACTTGAATCTCTGATCTAACATCTTGTTGAATCCATGCCATTAAGAAATGAAGCAGTTCTCAGTTAAAAGGGCGATCCAACAGTGTACTAGCAAGGTGTACCTTTATATTTTCATAAAAGACCCCAACTCTAGTGCTCCTGAACTTTGGGAGCTGCTGATGTAAAATCCTCATGAATTTTTTTTTTTTTCAACTGGGATTTCATGTTACTTAGTCTCATCTGAAAATATATTTTCCTTCTTTTACATAGAGTGAAAACGTTGGGCTGTTTGCAGTAAGCTCCAACATGTTCTAACGGTTTTGAGAACAGAAGAGGAACTGACAAGCCACATGAAGTGTGGTATTAGTTTTGGACCCATGAACCATGTAAATATGCAATTGGAGCTCAAATGCTAACTCCCTCCATACATTCCACTGGAGGCATTTTCACTGGTAAGATGCGCTTTGAACTTCGCCCGGCTTTTTGAGGCGCAAACATGCAGTAAGTAACATTTGAAGGTCTACAACAGCTCGTGTCGTCGTCTGCTTGTTTAATTTTCCACCTTCAGACGTGACCTGAACAGATTATGGAACAACATTAATCACACAGGTTTGCAGGCTTCTCCCTGGGGCTACTCTCCTGAACTGAACCCCAGATGGCTACAACAACAAATCACTTTGTTTTTGCTCTGGACTTTCTAGATAATGCAGCATGCAGCAGAAGGTGAGTGGTAAGGTTAGCCAGAGGGGAAAACCGGTCGGCGTAAGGCTCTCACAATTACAGCAAAGATGTACGTGCATGTCCGTAACCGAGCAGCGCATTTCATCCCCCGGCTTCAGGCGTCACGTCACAGGCTCATGCACTACTGGATGCTGTGGACTGCAGCTGTGGAAGGCTGTGTAATGTGATGCGATTGAAGAAGACAGGAAGGTCAGCAAAAAGGGGCTGTTAAAGGAGGAAAAGAGAATGTCTGTGCTTGTAGAGGTCATTTCTGGGACCTTGGCCCAACGCAGTGTGAGATGTTTCTGATGGGCAGCGGTGTGTTAGCCTCACGGCGTTCCTTTACGTATTCAGTGACCAAACACCAGTTATAGCGTGGCTTAATCTTGTCACATGTCCCGCAGCTGGAGCATCTGCCACTGACATCAGTTAATTATCTCAAACCAAAGACTCCTTTCTGAGCTGTTGCTCTTATATAAGGCCACTACTCTTTAAATTTAAACTGTCCTCAGAGACACTCATTCAGGGTCAGTTCAGATGGAAGCAGTCATGGTCATGACGGCGTAGCCAAAAGAAATGCTTTTTGAGACATGTTCATATTTAAAAACTATATTATCTTTCCGCATTATAAGCCAAAACATTCTGAAGTAGGTAAAAAAAGGGCAACAGTAAATGGTTTTTCATGAGGTGAAAGAAAATCGTAAAATGTGCTTGTTGTAAAGTAAAACAACAACAACAACAAAAATGTTGTTAAAAACTCAATACTGATAAAACTACTCGGGTGATTTTGGCTTTTGGAGAGGAAGACATCAACAGGCAATGAGAGGAACAATGAGGAGCTGATCTCAAGTGAGGATGGACTCATGTCATACAGGTATGTGCTGGACATAATTACAAGAATGGAAATTTCTATTAATGCTCTAAATCCACAAATTTCCTACACATTTCCACTCGATTCTCATCTCCCTTCAGTGCTCCATGTGGGATTCCTCCTGTTAAGCTTGATTTCCTCTGTAGAACTTCAAACGAAGCCAATAAGGTAACAGAACGAAGACGTTTCTTTACATGACTCTCTGATGTAGGGTTGTAGTTTGGCAGTGGGAAAGGAAGTGATCGAAGCCATTCAGTCCATATTTGTCACACTTCCAGATATTGAGCAATTAAAGTTGCAGCAAAAGAAATATTTGACATTTCAGTATTGGCAAAGATGTCTTGGCTCTTCACAATGGGGGTTGGTCGTTTACAGTACACAGAATTTCTGGTTAGCTTCATAGCATAGCTCCCTTCACGGTTTAGCTAATGCTTTACACACATAACGGCAAAACATCAGTGCAAAATCAGATCCATTCTTTTTTTAAAGGTTTGTTAGCTCTAGTGGTTTTATTTGAAAGTAGTTCGACAGGAAACAGGGTAAAGAGAGAGGGGGAAGACATGCGGCAAATGTCGCCAGGCTGGGAATCGAACCTGCAACCACCTCCATGAGGACTAAGGCCTCAATATGTGGGTTGTGCTCCACCCCTGCACCACCACAGACCCTCAGATCCATTCATTTAAATCTTAAACAGATTTCACGCCTCAGGGAAGCAATTGTTTTTCAATAGCCGAGGGTCCAGACCCTTGTAAGAAGCAAAGCGTAGAACAAGGAGCTGGTTTTAAATTGTGCATAAAAATAGTAATCTGTTTTCACCATTAAACATTTCCAACTCCGTCTATGGAAGCCCATTTCCGCCACTCTGTTAAAAAAAATAAAATAAATTATCTCATTATAATGAGATACTATCTCAAAATAATGAGATAGTATCTCATTATAATGAGATGATTTCTTTTAGTTATTTTTAACAGAGTGGCGGAAATGGGCTTCCATATCCGTCAGACAGTTAGAAACTTTGACAAAAGATGATTTGACAGTAATTTCTTTTGACCTTAAATCACAAAATTTTGGCGGACATACCCATGAAGATTCAACAAATGACATTATTATTATTCTGCTACTTCAGTTCTCTGAATACATTTCAGGTAATTGACTTCTAACACACCTTCTCTAAAGGTTATTTTTTTGTTACTTTGGAGCATTTATATTTATTTAGATTTATAGTAAAGGTGGAAATTTAATCAGTTAATCTCAATTACGTAAAGACAACAAATTTAACAAGTTAAACAAATAACCGTTTGCATTATAAAAAGTGCATAATTTTCTGGTTTTATGATTACACTGAGGCATACGTCTCAGTTTAATCATAACTGTTAGCTGACTAACAATTACAACACCAAAACGCTTAAACTAAGCTCTACCAAATAAATGCAAAGCAAATGAGGAACATTCTGTGTAACATCAGTGAGACAAACTGGTCGCTGCAGTGGCGCTCCAGTCGAGCAGGGACCCACCCACTGCTGTCTGTCCTGGCCCATAAGTATCCCATTAGCCCTGCCACTTCTGTCCCATGCGAGTGACTGTTCTCACTAGCAGGGCACATTGTAAATAATAGCAGAGCTGCCTTGAGCTCTGAAAATGTGAATAGGCTAGTTTGTCTCAGCAACTGGCTGGAAGAGAGGGAGAAGAAATAAGCTTGGAGGGACGGTGAGTCCAGTGGGTTTGCTAGGTTTTATCTAGAATGTCCAAACACTTTTAGCTCAATGTACAAAATAACTACTGCTAGCTAGTAGCTAGCATAGTGTGGAGTTTCAAGGAGAAACCTGTCATATGTCAATTTATGTATCTGGTTCATTCAGGAATGTTAAAAGGAAATTTTTAACAAGTAGTTATATATATATATAAATATAGATATATATGTATATATAGCTACATATATATAGACAGATAGGGGCCGCACAGTGGAGCAGTTTGTAGAGCTGTTGCCTTGCAAGAAAGTCCTGGGTTCGATTCCCGGCCTGGGGTCTTTCTGCATGGAGTTTGCATGTTCTCCCTGTGCATGGTGGGTTCTCTCCTGGTACTCTGGCTTCCTCCCACAGGCCAAAAATTGGCCTCTCCAAATTCTCCCTAGGTGTGTGAGTGTGTGTGATCATGGTTGTGTGTCCTGTCTGTTTCTGTGTTGCCCTGCGACAGACTGGTGACCTGTCCAGGGTGACCCCGCCTCTTGCCCAGAACGTAGCTGGAGATAGGCACCAGCACCCCTCTAACCCCACTATGGACAAGGGTGTGCAGAAAATGGATGGATAGATAGATATAGTTATATAGATAGATATAGTTTTTAATTTTCACTTTAACTTGTGATAGCACCTTTTTTGTAGACAGAAAATACATTATGAGAGAAAAGGGATTACAAAAATATTCTTTCATTTACCCTTCAGGGCTTAGAGAAAAAAAAATCTCTTGGTGTGTATTGGATGAAAAGGAAAAAGAAAACTTAGAAAATGAAACATCAAAAAATAATTTTTTCAAAGAAAAAAATACATTTTTCTCTCCTTTGGTGTTTTCTGTAGAAATGAATGAAAAATTATTTTCTATAATGACAAAGATTTAATGGAAAAGCACAATCGGTTACATTTTGTACATCAAAATTTTTTTGTTTCCCCTTCAAGAAAAACATGTTCCACACACAGCAGGAATATCGATTAAGATTATTTTAAGAACCATCCCAATAACCAGGACGTCCTTAAGATTGTCCAAAGGAGAGAAAAACGCAACAAAAATTATTATAAAGTTCTTGTCATGTACAAAAAAAATCATTAATGTTCATTTTTTGTTCTACTCTCCCTATCCTTATTACATTCCCTCCACCCCTATCTGCTGTTGTTCTAGTAAACAGCTTATAGAGGCATTTCTGAAGTATGGGAAAAAGAATCTCTGTGCTCCGTTTATGAATCACAAGATCTCACACCAAAGCAAGATCCACGTTGGTAGATCAACACTTGTTGGGAAGTGTTTATTTAATCAGCGAAAGTGCCAAAGTGTCCGGGGCTCAGCAACTAATCTTGTTTTCACTCGTCTTTGCTCAGTTGCGCTGCAGCAATCGTCTGCATGCTCTCCGTGCTCTCATTTCCTTCCACCTCAACAGAAGAGTCTGCTCTCCTAATTTGTAGCTCTTTTGTCCCCCCGTGTTCCTTGTGTGCACCTAAGCTGGCTGTGTGTGGGTGGCTCTACTTTGTGCTGTCTCTCAGCACTGCTGGACCGTCCATGTCTTCCCTGATGGATTTAGAGAGAGATCAAGACAAACACAGAAAGTTTTATCGTTTAAGAAGTTTGTTGTGTCTTGGGACCAGCTGGAACTCAGCATGCATCTAAAACCGTGTCCCCCAGGTGTAGAACATAGTTCTTGTTCACCAGCCCACACAGAGGAATGGTGCAAAAGTGAAGGTTGGGGTATATCGAACTCATTTCCGTCTCCTGGACATGGTATATTCAACATCTTTTCTTTATTAGAAGCCAAAGATCAGTCAGTTTAACACATGACTCAAAACGATTGGTAAGTACGAATTGGTAAGTTGGGTTCTTACAGGTTGGGTAGATGGTAACTGTGGGCATCTTCATAATCTACCATAATAAGTGCTTGAAAAGCTGCAAGTACACAGTGAGAGCACTGTTAGTTTGCTGTAAGGATACAATGACATGTTGGATTTAACTCTGTAACCACCCATACCACATACTGATATCATATAAGTGTTATTAAGAAACCAAAGGAGTGATCAGCAAATACCCAGTAGATAACCCCTACGTATCATCTAACTGTTAGACAGTATTATGTATCAGGGGTGAGAATTTTGTGGTCAATGATTAAATTCAAAATCAATTTTAGTTTCAAAACAAATATTCATACATTTTTCCGCTTTAATTAGTAGGTGTCCAAAACATATTTATGATGACAAATGGATGCAATAAATGGTCTTTTTTTTTTACAGTTATTTAAATGTTATCCCATCCCTTATTCCTGTGTCTTCTGTTTTGCTTTTGTGAAACTGTCACAAAAGCAGGACATCCATGGATAACGCAGTTGCTGAAAATGGCCATTTGACAGTCTTTGCTGTCATAGTAAAGAAATAAAAATATTTCCATAATTCCTCACTGTGTTGGATAAACGTCCTTAATTAATGTTCCCTGCGGCCAAAAGAAGCAGACTATTTGAAGCGAAATATCAACATTGTTGTCCAAGTGAAATTCTACATAAAACACGACCTCAAACTCCTGACCAACCACACAACACTCCTCAAAGAGCTCTGAACCAGAAGGTAACGGTGTGCTGTGGCTATGCTGTAGCATCTATCGTATGCACAGGATTCATTTTGCAAACCTTCCACACGACGAAGCTCATGTCAAGCTCCGTCTTCCTAGGAATTGAGTAAAATCCAAATTGAGTCAAAATTTTGCCATAACAAAATGTCATTTTTGTAGTTTCCTCTGTGCTGTGGTGCTTTCAGTGCACGCGTACATTCCAGTACAGGCTGCTTGGCGACATCAGAATATTCTGCGTAGTTACCGTGGCAATGTGAAGAAATTAGCACGATGGCTAAATTTCATCCTTTGTTCCAAGTTAAGTCAAAACAAAACACAATACACATAGTTCTACTTAAAAAAGAAGAAAAAAAACTAACAAAATATGGGTTCTATTAGCATCAGCTACGAAAGCACATGCATAGCTGTTTGTCTTTATGTTGTCCTGTGATGGACTGACGACCAGTCCTGGTTCCTCTGGCACAGTGACTGTTAGGAGAACGAGCTGGTACCAGCAATGGATGGAGGAATAGATTCAAAGGCAACAAAGAGTTTTCCAGAAAATTCCAGACAGGCAGCCAGAGAAATTCACATCAACATTATCAAACGATTGCTGTAAAAGTCAATGGGAGTCTATAAATCAATTCTTAACCTCATCTTTATTCAACTTGGCAGGACTTTAAATGGCACGCCTCGTGTGCCTCCTTAAATGGCAGGCCGGAATGAACATCTTAAAATAAAACGATTTTTAAAAAATCTTCCAATTGGAGTCGGAAAGCAATCTGCACTCGGATCACGTTCCGTAGCTGAGAATCTCATCACACGGCCCCGTCTGCCTCAGACTCAGCGGCCCGCTCCAATAGTCCTGGCTTATTATTGGAGGAACTTCAGCGGTGTCACACCAGATGTGATGACTATCTTAGCGGGCTTTTTTCTTTTTTTTTTTTTGTTTAACCTTGTTTGTGTTTGTGCACAAACTCAGCAGCAGTTTGATGCATGCTAAGTCGCTCGGATCGCCCTCCACATCCATGCAGATCAGAATTCCGGGACTTCGCCTGCCGCGGTTACTGCATGGTTAGCAGCAAAAACAAGCCACTGCAGGATACAGCTGGCAGCCTCCGTCTGCTGCCAGCCTTACAGACATGATTTATGGCAAATATTACCAGGGCCCTGAGAGAAGAAGAAGAAGAAGAAGGAGGAGGAGGAAGATGAAGGAGGAGAAGATGAAAGCGAGTGAATGCGAGGGGTGAGAACGGAGGAAGAGTCGAAGGTGCCACTAGGTTCTGGGAGAGATAGGGTGAGGGATGACGGCCTCTGCAATCTCACCCGTGACTAAGATCAGTGTAGTGTCTAGTCTCTGTGTGTTAGAGTGTGTGTTGTGTGATTAAATCTTTAAGCGTACACAATGTCAAACGTAGTCTGGTGTGTGTGTGAATGTGTGTGTGTTTCAGGAGGTTTGTGAGCAAACGGGATACGACAAGCGACTGGGGAAGGTTAAGTGGAACGGCTGGGTGCCCCACCCGGCGGGCGCCGCCTCTCAGCCACCACGCATTGATCTTAATACTGAGAGCGATGGCGGAGAGCAGGGAGAGGTCAGGGGGATGAAAGACGGCACAAACACTGCGGAGAAATGGAGGGGAACGGCGGGGGACATTAGCGGCGCGTGGGAAGGAGAAGCAGCAGTTCAGGATGGATTAACATAGAAGGGGGAGAAGTCAGGGTGACTTCTAGACGGAGCCGCGCTCCGTCAGCCACAGCTTCACCGCTTCTGTTTTCACGTCATGTAGTACTGCGAGTAAACGTCGATATGCTTGTTTTCAGCGTTGTCATGCAAGAGGTTGGAAATTTGTGATCCGTTTTGAAATCATTTACAGTATTTGCATAAACTTTATTACATTTGCTCTGCCTTGCAAGTGGAAAATTCAATCTCATTTGCTTTTTTAAATCTTTTTCTATCTTAATAACTGCAAATGTCATCAGGGAGTCATGTACAGTGGACCCCTGGTATTTGATGTGCTTAGAGACCACAGCTGCCCTCAAATTACTGAAATCTACAAGTGTTTGAGACCTCTTCTACAAACACTTTTATCTGCTTATGTCAAAAGTTCAATCACCAAATATATCACTATCACAGTGGAAACCTTTGCCCTGCCATAGTAGCTAACATTTATGGTATTCCTTACCTCAACTTTTGGGTGTACAACCAATCAACATCAAGGAAAAATGCCTGACCCTCTCTGGATTGGCAGCTTTTCAAATGTCATTGTCAAGTAGCATTGCACCTATTTGTATTTGTATTGTATTTAAGCTTTCCAAGCTCTGTTTCTTTCAAATATTTTACAATAAAGTGTTTAAATGAGCAGATTTTACGTGAATAACTTTGGATTTTGTTCCAGGGAAAAATCTGCAATAAGGTGGGAATCCACTGTATTTTACATATACTTGTAAAGAAATGATCCTACAATGGTAGTTTGATGTGTTCTTTGCATATTCACAATGAATTGTGGTGAAATACAGATTATACACTATGTTGTTTTCCCCACACAAACTTAAATAAAATTACTTTAAGATATCTGAAATATGCCTGCATGTTAGCGATAGCAGTAGAAGAAATATGGGGGTTAAGTGAAGACCCACGGTTATGTTCCAACTGTCTGGAAGAAACATAGTTTTCTTCCAGAAAACTATGTTAATTTTTTCCATTGTAAGAAAACAATGGAAAAAATTAACATATAATTCCATTGTAAGAAAACTGAGTCAGTAATAAAATGACCCTGATTAAAAATGAACTGCTTCTATCTGTATTTCAACCGTCCAAGTTGCATCATTCTGAAACTGGAGCTGGGGTCTACAAAAACATCTGTCCAAGTACCACAAATGGTCGCTGCCACCCCTGACTTACACCTAATCATCGATACTGTTCTTCCTTAAATTTTATTTAAGGACGGAAATGTACATTTCCATCCATTGGTCAATTATGTTTTAATTAAGTCAGATAATTATAATTTTTGCATCTAGATGTTAGTGAACTTATGTTTGGTGCATCAGAAGTTGGATTTTAACACCGTACGCCTGTCAGCAAAAAGTGTTCAGCTGACGCAGTTTGTGCTGAGCGACTGAAAAAAAGCTGTTTAAGTTACAATAACTGGAATGAATCAGTCTGGAGTGTGCCAGCTGAACACGACTCTTCAGAACAAATTAAACCGTCACCTGACCCAGAAGTTCTCAGAGAAATGTCAGATAGGGACGTAGATTGGTAGTCAATCAAAATGTCAAGGATTTAATTTGGCTGAGTTAAGTGTTGTGAATATGTAACATGATTGCGGTACACTGGTAGTCACCATCTTCAAAGAGAAGTGGTCAGAATGGAGGCAGTTGTTTTTTTTTTCTACACACATAAAAAGAGGTGAGTGTTGGAAACAATAATGTGTAGTTTAGTTTGTAAGGCTGACGTGGGCTACATTTGGACATGTGGAAGAATGTGAGTCACAGGAAATGCACTTCTGATAATTACTGGAGAGTCATCCAGGAAGCAGAAAAAACACTCACGATTTTTTTTTGGGTGTTACTTCTACTGGGTAGTAATTTGAGTTTATTTAGGGTGCAGCTATGTTCAAAATAATAGCTTTTATTTTTCCAAAATGCATTTGGAAATCTGCACCGTTCATACAAAATCATAACATGTATAATTACTTACCAGACTTTTTCTCACTTCATAAAAAAGTGAGAGGAAGGGAGGCTTTGTAAGGCTGCATTCAGGTTTATTCTGTTTTCATTAAACTCTTGTTTGTTTGACTATAAAGTATGCTTCGTTTGGGGAGGAGTGAATGTGGAATCAAACTCTAGTCCACTTAAAAACCTGGTCTTGGTCTGAGTACCAAGCGGACCAGAGACTTCTCCAAAAGCAGGAAATGAACTACAGCGCAGGGCATTCTGGGTAAATACAATCAAAACAAACAGGCGTGTCTAGCATTAGCAGGAGAAATGGCTCGTAATCTTTTTGCTACTTTGCATGCAGCAAAATACAGATAAGACACAAAATCAATAGAGAAATACTACAGCTGCTAAAATCTGATGCCTCTCCATTTTGTTTACATTTAATGAAGAAGAAGTGTCTTCTTCAGAGGTTCTTGTGCGGGTTCCTTTAGTGGTTCTTGGTGTAGCACCACCACAGACGAGAAGATGAACAGGTTTTCAAATAGTTTTGACTCAGTGTAGTGTGAAAGAGAACCAATCCAGCTGGAAATGTAACAAATGTAACCAAGTCTTCCAGGCTATCAGGTGAGAAAACACTGTAACAAAAAATAGGAGCATTTTACAAATTCAGACATGTTGTGTATAATCTGGAAATTTCTGTAAGAACATTTCTTGTTCAGCATAATGTCAGTCGTCTATAAGTATTTTAATGAATTTAACCTGATCTATGATACTTAATGTTTGATAAATAGGCGTTTTTCTTGTAGTAGTATGAGAAAATGTAATTCCTGCTTTTCAGTCTACTGTAGAATTACTTCAGTGTTTGGGGTTTGCCTGTCAAAATACCTGTGAGTCCCCAAAGAGAACATCAGTGCTTTCATCAGTTCCTAAAATGTTGCTCAACTTTTTCCTTAAGCTCCCAGTGTGTTCTGCAGTGAATTGTAGTTTCCCAGCTTTTTGACAGAAGGGAGCATCTATGGTGAAACTCAGCTCCTCCTCCCATGCCGAGCGTGTCTCACCACAACAATCAATAAAAATGAAATAAAACAAGACTTTCCAAACCTCTATGGTTACTTGGCATGTAGAAAAATACAGATAAGACCCAAATTGTCCATACTCTAGCAATAATAATAAATTAATCTATACATTTCTTAACATTCTTTGAGCGATGCCTCACTTCTTATCAGAATCAATTCTCTTAACTGAAAGGAATTAAAGTAAAACCTAAATTGTACTGGCGGACTGCCAGTATTATGAACTCTAGATTGGGAGAAATATATATATATTTTTTATACAGCCAGTTATTAAACATCTCGAAGAAAACCCAGCTTCCAATCACATTTCTGTGTTCAGTGGCAATGGCCAATTAAAGGTGCTTGTTCTCAAACAGCTTTCTTCAGTTCCCATAGCAGTAAATCAGTGGAGCTGCTGTCCGGACTCTTTATGGACCTTCAGAACACCTTGATATCTTTTTTCAGGGTTCTTTACTGCTGCCCTTGGACTGATTGTTCCCTCAGAACAGATGCTTTTCTATGGCAGTACTCCCAGATGTCTGGCTAAGTGATTTACTAACCGTTCTGTTGTAAAGTCAACACTAACTTTAAAGAAGCAGTACTATGTAAAATTTGCCTTTTTGAGCTTTACACAATGTTATAATGGTATTTCCTTGTCAAAAACAAACCTGGAGTGTTGCCTTGATTCTTTTGTGCATGTTTGAGAAATCCTTTAATCTCCCAGGGCAACCATTCAGCTGTGTAAAACACATGGGTGGACCTAGATCCCCTTGCGAAATTTCCGAGCTAACAAACTTAGGCCTCACAAAGCAGCCTTTCCCCACGACTTCCCCACTCAGCTCCTACAGACTAGCCAGCAGCAATTAGCAAACAGCTGGTGGAACTGCATATCTGCTGAGCTCATTATAGGAGCTACTTCTCAGCGAAACACTGGTAAAAACTTTGTTAAGAAGTTCATAGATGTTGCAATGACTTCCTGAAGGAGTTGTTTCAGGAAAAAGCAGGAGTTTTTAAAGAAACAGAGACAGATTCATTAGTGTATGCTGTAGTGTCCAGTGCTTATGAAGTTTATATTTGACCGATATTAGACTATAGCTTTTCCTTCGCTGTTAAATATCAAGGCAAATACAAAACAGAGTAGAGGTATTAGTATTTTATTTGGTGGATAAAGAACTGCTACAAAATAGTATCTGGTGAGCTAGTAGGTGGCCCCCTGAGTTAATGCTGCATTAAACATGATTCTTATCAGTTAGGTGTAAATGTCCATCGTTTTGAGAGGTGAGAAAAGTGGAGCTTCAGGATCTGAAATCCCAAATCATCTTGAGTCTAAACAACAGCATGTAGCTGCATCTCCACTAACCAAATAATTTCACAACTTGACATTTTGAAAATGAAATTATCTTAATAAAAACACTCCAATCTCTAAAAAAAATAAAACCTCTTGTTTGTCCATGGAAAGTTTTGGTGATAGCATGAGACGGGGCTTTTTGGCCATTGAAATTGGTTTATCTCGCAAAACTTTAATGGAAACACTTTTTTTTGCTCCAAACTTGTCACATGATCAACAACTGGCACAAACCACAAAGAAGAAGATCACAGCAAGTAGTTGGAGGATCATGGCAACATGACTTGTGTGAACAAACTTATTCACATATGATTTTGATTGAGTTTCTTATATAATAGAAACACTGCAATTGTGAAATTGTGTTTGTATTGGCAAAGTTTTGCTCACATTTGTAGCGTGTGTTAGACATGAGGCAGGACTTTATACAGAAATCAAACACTGTCAAAACCTTGAAAACACCTTTATGAAATATGACCAGTGGTAATTTGTTTGTTTGAAGGTTTGTATAAAGTTGCACAAACTCAGGGCTCTAGGGGTCTTTTTCAAGAACACTAGAAAAAGTGAAGTCAAGAACCTTTGACCTTCTAAACCAAAGCAGCCTTTGATTCATGGCATCACCATCTACACTACAGTTCCCATGGCTCTCCTCTCACAACGGAAGGTACAACAGCTTGTGAATCTGTCAGAATAAAAACATGGAGTTGAGCTATTACTCGTTGCAAAAATAAACCATTAAAGAAAGACTGGGGAAAAGAAGAGGAACAGGAAGGCTGCTTTCTCCGGTGATCAGAACTAGAAATAACTCTGTCTCCGTTTCTCTGCAGAATAAGAAAACAAGCTTTTTATTTTGTTCCTGGAAGTCTGAGGAGGGAGGGAAACATCCTATCGATGTCCTGAGGGCACAGACCAGCAGGTGATTCTCAGATGTTGTAGGTGCGCTTAGCATGTGTTATTAAAAGCATTACAACATTTCCATCAGGACTTACCGCTGTGCACAGAAACGAGCCACCGCCGCCTCCCTCCTGGATGTGAACCTGCATATCTCATCTGTAAATGACAAAGAGAGAGACAGCCCCGTCCTTACAGGATTGGCGCAGAGCTAATTTGAAGCTCATGTGGAAGAGCACAATATGTGTGGATGACTGAAGCGAAAGGGCACAATCTGGACTCATCGTGGAACCTGTTGTGTTCGTCAGCAGAAACCTTCTCTCTCCCTGGAATCAAAGGTCATCGGTCTGTCAGTGGGAGTGACTTCATGTGGTGATTTATTTCTCAGTGTACAGTAAACAGGAGACACTGCTGATGGCAGTATTCACCATCAGTCGATGGGGTCAGAGAGCAAAGGTCTCTGCCTGTTACCACTGCCTGGACACTGGTGTTTGAGGATCACATCAAACACCAGTGTCTGGTGCATTTATTTTTTACACTAAATGAGTTTTAACCCAGCAGAATGAGGTCATTGACTTGAAAATAATTACTTTATGTATTAATATAGGTCTAAGTAAATGTTTTATGAGCATTACAACGTATTTGGCAGTACATTTATTTGTTGCTTAATATTATTTTACCTTAAAGTGACGTTATGGTGACGAGTTTTAGAACAGTCTAGGTCAGAATCAAGACTGTTCTGATAGAGATCAAGATTAATGGTTGGAATACAGGGTCATGAAGTGATTCTAATCCTCCCTTAAAACTGTAATTTGGGCTGTGAAGAAATTTCATAAAGTAGTGATATTCTCTAAAATTCTTACATCCACTTTAGAATATGTGTTTGGATTCATTAAATAAGTATGATTTCATCTATGGCTGAAAAATGCTGAGTAAAGTTGCACATGGTTAAGCAGTTATTTTTTTCTTTTATCAGGTTTAGACAGTAGCTCTGATGTTACATCCAGTGTTCCACGCTTTAATACATTAGAAATATAAAGCTTTTTTTTTTTTTCCAAAAATATTTTTATTAGAATTTTCTGCTATACAGACATACCAAAAAAAAAAACAACATGAAAAATAAAACTAAAAATGTACATACAGTGCAATCCCTACACCCTGCCCCCCCAAAATAAGCACAACCCCAGGGCTCACTCTATCTACACAAAAAGAAAAGAAAAATTAAATTTACATGTCACAGTGTTCGACAAGGTGTAGGAAGGGAAACCAAATATCTTTAAAGTCTTCAAGCTTTCCTTTTGTTATGTAAGTCAGTTTTTCCATTGCCAGGTTATTGCTCAATAGTTTGATCCATTCATTTGTCTTTGATCTTTCTGTGTTCCTCCACTTCACAGCAATCAAATATTTAGCCTGCAAAAGGCAAAAACTCACAAGCTTCTTTCTCTTCGTAGGTTCTTTAAATCCATCTGGAAAAATGTGCAGTAAGCAAAGTTTACTGTCCATTGGAACATCCTGCTCAGTCAAACGAGAGATGAACATGATAACCTCCTTCCAGAAAGATTAAAGCTCTATACATTGCCACATACAATGGAAAAGAGTATCCTGGTCTATATTACATTTAACACAAACATCAGGAATATTTTAAATGAAATGGTGAAGTTTTACAGGAGTGATATACATTCTAAATAACCATTTATATTGTAATAGTCTAAATCTTGTGTTAATAGTTTGCCTTTGTGCCAACAGACATGAGTTATTCCATTCATCCTCAGGGATTTCCGTTTGCAGATCAGTTCTCCATGCCTGTAAGTATGACAAACTATTTTCTTTTAAAGCTAAAAGTAAAATATTATAAAATTTGGAAAGTAGACCCCTACTCTGATTATGGTGAATGGCTATATAACAAGTACAGTCTGCTTTTGGGGCAGACTGTACTTCTTTACCAGTTGTTCAAAGGACATCAAAACTCCTTCACTATAAAGGTCCCTATTTTATTTAAGCCTTTATTCATTCATATTCTAAACCCTCTGTCTGCTCTTCCTGGTTTGAATCTATTATTTCCCCAAATAGGTGACAGACGAGATCTTGGACACCTCATCCAAAACCGAATGGGAGTGGTGCCAAACTGATATTGTGTTTTTAAGAAAAGGATTTTTGGTGTTTTTTAATAGATGTTACAGTTCAGCTGAGTAAAGATAGGATGCCAAAGGTAATGTTAATGAATTGTTCTCTATTTGCACCCAACAGGGTATGTCACCAGTGGAAAAATAACAAGTAACAGCACAAAGCTGCGCTGCACAGTAGTACAGCTTAATATTCGGCACTCTAAACCCGCCTCGATCATAGGGCAGATAAAGGAGAGAGAGTCGCAATCTGGGACGTTTGTTGTTCCATATAAATTTGGTAAATGTTTTATCCATAGAAGAAAAGAAGGAAGCTGGAATGTGTAAAGGAATGGATTGAAAAAGGTATAAGAACTTTGGGAGAATGGACATTTTAATAATGTTAATATAGCTTATCATTGAAATTGGCATCTCATTCCATCTTTCTAGAGAATCTAATATTTTCTGCACTAAAGGATCGTAATTTTTCGAAACGATTTTCTCTATATCTGAGTTAATCTTAATTCCTGGGAAGGTAAAAACCCTCATAGGTACATGTGAATTGTGTTTGCATTGGAGGTTTATTACTGTTCAGCAATAATAAGGAGCTTTTCTTGTGGTTAACTTTATATCCTGAGTTCTCCAAATTCCGTCAGAATTTTATCAACAGCCTGAACAGACTCTTCCAGATTAGCTAAAAACAAAACAATTTCATCTGCAAAAAGAGACAACCGGTGCTCTACATCCCCAATTTGAATGCCGGTGATCTCAGGGGATTTACGTATCGCCATGGCAACTGGCTCAATGGCAAACAAGAAAAGAAGGGGGAACAGTGGGCATCCCTGTCGTGTCGATCTACAGAGGGTTATACATGTTGAAAGTTGACTGTTGCAACTTTAGCTACTGGCTCAGTGTATAGTAATTGAATCCATTTTAAATATTTTTCTCCTAGGCCGAATCTCTTAAGGGTATCCATTATCCTGTCAAATGCTTTTTCGGCATCTAATGACAGCAAGGCATGATCCATAGCAAACTGTTTTGCACATAATATATTTAGTAATTGTCGGGTATTGTGAAAGGCTTGGCGCCCAATAACAAATCCATTTTGATCATTTGAGATTAAATTAGGAATATGCATTTCAATCCTTCAAGCCAAAGCTTTGCATAGAATTTTCGTGTCACAGGACATTAAAGAAATGGGTCTCTATGAACCCATTTACTTGGCTTCAACAGAAGAGAAATAGTTGCCAAACTTAGTGATGGGGGCAGGATGCCTTCTCAATAAAATTCATTGAACGCTTCGAGTAGAGGAGGCAGTTATTTATCTGGAAATTTCTTGTAAAGTTCAATTGGTAGGCCATCAGGGCCGGGTGCTTTACCAGAATTCATGTTGCTTAGAGCCATTTGAAGTTCGTCAGTACTCAGCTTTTCATCCAAATTGTTCTTACTCTCTTCTGACAGGGTTTGAAATTGAAGTTGGTCCAGATTCTTCTGTTTATTTTTGTTATCTGGATATTGGGATGTATACAAGTTTTCATAATATTTTGCAAATTCATCATTTATACTTTTAGGATCCACCAGATTCTCACCATTATTTAATTTGATTAAATTTATGGCCCAATTTGTCTGTAACTTTTTAAGCCTCCAAGCTAAGAGTTTTCCTGCCTTCTCACCCTGATCGTGATATGATTGTTTTAACCACAGTAGATTAGTTGCTATTTTGTTGGTAGTGAGCTCGTTATATTCTGATTTCAGTAAAAGAAGTCTCCTATATCTGTCAGTGTCATTGCAATGATACATCTGTTCTTGCAATTCTTTGATTTGTTTTTCAGTGTTTTTTAGTTTATTCAAATGCAGTCTTGATTTATGCCTAATATAACTTATTATTTCCCCCCTTACATAGGCTTTAAATGCTTCCCATTTTACTGGTTTGGTTTCTATTAAAATTGAAGTACTCAGTTATTTTCTATTCAAGAAATTCCTCAAACTCTTCGGACTTAAACCATTTAGCTAGAAATCGAAATGGGATTGAAGACCGGCAATAATTGGGTAATTTTATTGATAGAATAACTGGGGTATGATCAGAGAGTAGAATGGCTTCATACCAACACTTTTGAACTGTAGATAATAGACCGGAGGAGACCAGAAAAAAGTCTATTCGCGAATAAGTTTTAAAGGTGCTTGAAAAGCACGAGTACTCCGTCTTATTTGGATAAAGTTGCCTTCAAACCTCCACTAAATTAAGATCTTTCATATATTTCTCTATAATTTTCCTGGCTTGTTGGTGGGACATGACAGAACTATTTGAACGGTCTATTGCAGGATTTAAAACACAATTGAAATTTCCACCAATTATAAAAGGACCATTACAAGCTGACATGGTTAAAAACAAGTTTTGGTAAAAGGCTAACCCTAACCCTAACCCACTGGGGGCATATAGACTTACAAAGTTGACCAATGTAGAGATAACAGTCCCACAAAGAATGATAAATCTCCCTGACGGGTCAAGATATTTATTTTTTAGTTCAAATGGAATTGATTCATGAACAGTATTATGACTCCCCTGGCATGAGTTGTAAAACTAGAGAATACCTGACCTGGCCACCTAGATCTAATTTCACTACCATCCTTTTCAATCAAATGTGTCTCTTGTAAAAAACATTGTAGGTTTCATCTGTTTGATCCTGCCCATCCCTTGTTTAAGCTTGACCATTTTGTTCAGACTTCTAACATTCCAACTAGATATATTACTTACAGGACAATCAGGCATAAATTGTGTAATTGGAGATGTAGACATATAATACACTGGCCCCTTCTTATTCTCACATTCAAGTCATGTAAAGTCAACAAAAATACAGCATCCAGAGTGAGCCCTACATCCCAAATCTCCACATATTTCCCCAAACGAAATGTGGTGTTAACCCCTTCTGAACACTGAACTTGGGTTATATGAAACGTTGCATCCACTAAGTGGGTAGCTAAAAGTCTGCACGCATAATGAAGGTCATGTATAGGTTGACTGGCAAAAACAAAAAATGCTTTGACCAAAATATCAGTAGTTAAGGCTAGATTTACTAAGAATACAAAAAGAAATATTAACAGTAGTGTTCATGCTTCCACACTCAGAAACAAAACGTTTTGATAAAACGGATTTACGTTTAGGATTCATGCCAACAAATTTGGCAAAAGACAAAATGGTCAACTTACAATATTGTCCACCGATATTTGTTCATTTTATATCCACTGCTCCGCAGCGACGCCACGCAAAAAGAAAAAGAAGCCATGAGTATAAACTATGTCTTATTACATCAATGTATTTCTCGGCCTCTTTCACGGACTTGAAGATCCGCCGTTTGTCATTGTGTGTGATGATCAAGTGGGCTGGATACAGAATGCCTTACTGGACTTCAAGGCCACGAAGCCGGATTTTCACTCCATCAAAGCGCCTCTGCAGCTTACGGGTCTCGGCCGAGAAGTCAAAAAAAAATGTGACGCGGTGGTTCTCATAGTGTACCTCTTTCATTTTCCTGGCGGCTTTCAGAGTTGTTTCCCGGTCCTGATAGCTCAGAAACTTCATTATAACAACCCTTGGAGCTGCAGGTTTGGAGCTGAGGGGCCCGATCCCAGGGCCGTGCAGAGACCTTTGGAGGGGCAGGGGCTCAAAGTTAAAAATGGCCACATTGAACAAGATCTTAAAACACCGTACAACAACATAGCAACAATCCATATTAATCAAGAATTTAATTACTGTATCATTGCCTTCATGTGGGGACAATGCAAAGCAAATGTAGTATAGTTTCCTTGATAGGTTTAATGTTGCTGTTTTTGATGCTGACAGTCCTGGAGGGCTGAGCTGATCTGAGACTGTAGCTGTTAAACAGACCATCAGAGAGAAGGTCAACGGTTATGAAGTTATGAAATAAGCAAATTTCCTGCCATTTTACTAATATAGCCCTAATAATATCTATTTAACCTCTACAACCACTTGGCTGCAGCCTGGTTTATAGATCAAAAAGCTCAAAGGGGTTAACTCTATAATTTTTTGATGTTAGCACCTCTGAGATCTAGAATCGTAAGACTGGGAAATCAAGGCAAAGACCAGAGCCGCATTCTCTTGTGGCGCCTCGGTTGTTGGACAGCTTTGGCATTTTTCGGTGGCATGCAGCTTTTCACTGAGACGCCATAACCAGAAATCAGAAATATAAGCTTATTTATCTTTTTTCTGTCCAGGGAAGCAGATGTTAACAGGGCCAAGTATTGATAACAGAAATGTTGATGTTTTAGACCTGAAGTCCAAGTTTATTTGGACCCAAACAGCAGTTCTTCTGGAATTCATTAAACTGACACATAGACTGAACATACCTCAGTTGCCATAAAATCTTCAGGGGATGTTTTGACTTTCTGAAGGTCTTGAACAAAGACTTCTCTGTGTTCTGATCCTGGGACTGTTTAGCACAGTAAATAAACTCTATAAACACCTGAAAGCATTTCCCTCACCAACAAAGTGAGATTTAAACAGTCCCTTCGGATGGAATAAAAGAAAACCTCAAAGAGCAGTGAAGACTTCGCGTTGTGTTATGTCTCCCATCCCATTTAGATAAATATCCTCAATTCTTTTTTCCGTTTTTAAGCTGCAGGCCTATAAAACAGTTCAACAGACCGACTGGACAAAGGCTCAATAATAGTCAAACAAACACATGGAATTGATTGAGCTAGTTGAGGCCTTCATTACTGATGAGTAGAAAAACTACATACTGCAAAGACGAAACATCTTCAAAAGTGCAATGATCTGATGTGCAGCCATAACTAAAATATATATACACACAATGTGGACTCTAGAAGAATTTCTCTTTGTATTTCCTTTTTTATCTCTCCTTTCAGTGTTATGGAGGATTAATGATAAAACTATCATTAATTTAACAACAGATACTTCAACTGAATGATTTCCGCTTGACTTGTTGAAAGAGTTTTGTGGAGCTCTGAGTTTATATTCAAAACTCCACCCACTGCAGTAACATATTCTGGAAGCTGGTTCCCATTGCAGACTGGGATTCCACCAGATTGCGGATATTTCACAGAAAAAAAAAAAACATAAATATTAATTTGGATTTTACAGCAAGGCTTGTATTCCCTCAGTATCACCCATTAGTAGTTTATCTACAAATATAGATGGTTAAAGGTTTCTGAATTTAGTTATTTGGACTCCCTGGCAGTGGAATGGTCCAACTGAGATGTGAGAAATGTTTGGAGGAGTGTTTGAGCATTCCTTCAGGACAGGAGCTTTTTCCTGAAAGAGAGCTGCTCTATGCAGCTGTTTAATATGGGATTTAAAATACCAAAATGTGACACCAAGGTTGCTTACATAAGAAGATGGTAAAATTGTGAGTCTCATTGAAATGGTTGGATTTTAGAGTGAGCTCCACAACTCTTGACTGGGGTTGATTTGATTTAATCTATAAAACTTCATCAGAAATTTCTTTGGGTTTATTTCGAATGCAATGAACTCAGAGATGAAAAATAAAGGTAGAAAGGTGGAGGACAGATTTGAGAGGAAATGAGAGGAGAGAAAGAAGCAAAGAGGGAACACGAGTCAACGACCTTCAAGTCTGCCTATAAACCTGCAGAAAGAGAAAAAAACAAAACCGAGAAATCACAACAAACAAGAGGGACATGCACATAACAGATGTAACATCAATCGAAAACACACAGTACATAAAAATGCAAGATGTATTTAGTGGCAATATTTAAACCTGTATGTGTCATGTATCGCGTCTAGATGGATATTTATTTATATATCAAGTGGACCATCGTGGAGAAAGTAAATCTGTTGGGTTTCATCTTTGCTCTCAAACTATTCTGAGCTCCACACTGCTGGACAGGACAAGTTTAAAAAAAGATTGTAATATATAGTGAATCAGCCAATCACAATTCACCATAATCTTCTAATAAACATGTATTGAATAACCCAGTCCAAAGTCTTCTATCATATCTTCAAGTTGAGCCTAAAGTCATTAAATTTGTGACTCTTTCTCTTTCCTTGAAGGTCAATAGATTTCTATGTTCCATAATTAATTACCTCTTTCTCATATATGTTTAAATTTTGATGAAAAATAAAACTTCCGATCGTGGCTCGAGATAGTTCAAATTATGCTGACCTTGCTTGTTTTGGCTTCAAGTTTACATGTTTTTATAGAACATAACTCCAAACTGCAAATATGTGCAGAGCTCCAGTGTTTCTGCCGCAGGGCCATAAATATTTAAGGCCCTGCTTCCTGTAAACAAGCTCACAAACCTCCAATCAAAGGTGAGGATGTGCTGATTTTAGGTTCACAACTTGTTTTGTTGCTTATAGGAATTTCCCAGCTCTTGCAAAGCCACAGCCCAGTTTCACAGAGTTTCTAAGAGAGTAAGAAGTCCTGCTCAGTCCAATACATCTGTAACTGTTAACTTAATTTGTAGTAAAATACAGTTTTGAACCATATTTATGTTTCTCCTCAAGTTTTTGTATAATTAGAATGTGACTCTGATCCTTTTAGGTTGCTGTAGTTTCAGACAGGAAGTGATGTTTATGTGGAATGTGAGGTTAAAATGAGCGACAGTTATTTTATCGGCAAGTATATTAAGAACCATTTTGCACTTGTTGATGAAGTTATTTTTATTCATCATTATGTCCCTTTGGCCTTTTACTTCTAGATACAGAATGATGTGACATGATGAAGTGAAACTTGACTGTTGCAGCATTTGTTGTATGTTGACTAAGTTCATAAGTTAACGTCCTGTTTGAGACCAGGACCTTTTGTAACAATAATCGACATTTTTAGGTGTTTATCCTGAATTTAAAAGCTAATTGAGATTAAACAGTTTGAAACACGACTAGAATCGAGAGTTAATAACATCTTTATGGGGACCAACAAATCTAGCCACACAATCATATCAGATCTTTAAACAGTATAAAGTCATTTTTGCAATTTTATTTATTTACTGTATCATAAACTACAGGCATTTCTTATCTAAAACAAGTTTTTTTCCCCCTCCAAGAAGCTTCAAAGGTGCCAGAAAACATGTCTGCATCTCCACATAACCAATTACTTTTTAATGATCTATGCAAACAACAACTAAAAACATAAATGAACTTGGAAAGTAAAAAAGCCTTAGCTTTAGATAGAACTGGGTCAAGACTTATTAACCAATCAGAGGAGAAAAGTAACTTTCCATGATACATTCCCCAAGCCAATTTCACCAGGAAACCAATTACTTTTTAACACCTAAACCTTCTTAAAATAATTTCAGTGCTGGATCAGACTTCAGCTGAAGGCAGCAGGATGGGAGATGTGAAACAGATGAACAAACCCTTTACAGTTTCTGTCTGTGGCGAAAAACAATCTGAATGTGATCAAGCTAAACTAACCGTGAAAAAATAAAATAACAGCACAAGGCATTGATTTAATGTCACAGGTTGTTGCTAACCTACTGTAAACATGACAGACTGTAAATTTAAATCATTTTTTTACACTTACAGCTAAAAACAGCAGGTGTTTTCAGAGAGTGACCAAAGTCCTGCTCTTACTGCTGAGAATGGACGAAAGAATTATCAAGCACAAAATAAATCAAAACGTATGTGCTTTTCATAAAGAATTTTCTGGGTTTGAAAAGTTGAACATTTGATAGAAAAATAAATCTCGGAAATTTCTGTTTCAAAAGATTCAAGTTGAAAATGTTAGACTTTTGAAACAAATTTCCATACAGTTTATGTTTCAGATTTTTTTTGTGTGAAATATTGTGAAAATTGTGTCATTTTTGAGCTACTGTTGAGATCATCAGAGATTTTCTAGGAAGAAACAATGAAATTTCTGAGTTTCAAATCTCTAAAATGTTCAAATTCCAAGTTTATTTCTCAAAAATCTCTGCATTTAACCTTAAAATTTCTGAGTTTTTTTTTGTCTGGCAAATTTTTGACTGTGCATATTTCTAAAATCAGAAATGTGCACATTTTTTCTTGCAAATTTTCAGCTTATCAAAGTCAGAAATTTCTGAGTTTTTTTCTAGCAATTTTTTTTTTACTTACACACTCAGAAATTTCTGTGCTGTTTTCCCAAAACTTTCTGAGATTAATCTCAGAAATATTGAGATTTGTGGCCCACATTTACCCTTTTTGTCTACAGTGTCCTAGTACTCCATAGTAGAGTACATATCTGAACCAGTGGACAGCATCTTGTTTTTTCTGCCTCTAGTCGTCTGAAAGTTCATCCCATCTGATCCGACCGCGACACAGTAGTCGGCCGTGAAAAGCCCCCCTATGGGGAACCGGTCCAACACGCTGATGGATTGATTAAACTACCCTGATACTATCTGAATCCCCCCGCATGGCGTGGCTTTACCGGTTCTCCTAAGCCGGTATCAGGTAGTGAATGGGGACGTTTCCGTTAGTGTATCCTCAGAGCTGCTTTGCATCTCTGTCCTATCTGTCAAAGCGCGCCTCGTTTCCGGGGCTTTCTGAAAATCGTCCGGGCGCTCCTGAGGGAGCCTGCTTCCACAAATCTTTGAATTAATAACCTCACCCTGAGCACAATGTGTCCATTTCCCCCCCACCACTATTCTTTCGGTGTGCGATTTATGGCTCTGAAAGAGAAGGCGCTGCCCCAGAGGAGAGGAAATGGAGGCAGGGATTTGATAATCTCGCCTCTGGTGCCGCTCGTGTGGGAGGCAGCCTGCTTGATTATGCCTGAGATGCACCTGCTCTTAACCTCATTTCCCTCAACATCTGTCGGAGGGGTTTAAGTTAACTACATAATCATCTGTGATTATGGCCCCCTTTACACCTGGCGCCTCTGAAGAGAAAAAGATATAGTTCAGATGTGAATGATGTCTGCTTCTGAAACAAGGATTCCTACAGACACTGCAGACAATCCTTTGAGAGCCGGAACCTTCTCGATGATTTTAAATAAAGCTCTGTGTCGTTGCAGACGGAGTTCTCAGTTTGTAAGCGAGATACAAGTGGGCACTTCAAGTCTGCATCTGGTTGGTCCTTCGATCAGGGTTACCATATATGACTGACAGTGTTCAGGCCAAAAACAAAATAAAACCTTCCCAAGTCCAAAACATGTTGTGTCCCATTCGTCATCGAATGCATTCATAGACATGTGAGAATTCACAACGTTAAGGTCTTGACTCTTTCACCTAAATCTGACTTGAGATTTTTGTGGCGCTACATCATTTTAAATCATCAAGTTGCCCTTCGATTTCTGATTCCTAATACTACTAAGTACTGACACTTGATTAATCAATGATTAATTATTGATGATGTCACTTTTGACCAATTCCAGACATTTCAACATAAATTAACTAATAAGATAACACAGCATTTTATAAAGTTTTGCACTTTTCTGCCACACGACAGCAATTTCAAAAGAATTTTCCTCTATAACCTTAAAAACACCAAATGTTGTGAAAAGCCTCAGCTGACCAATCAGCAGCTGCGATTTGTCCCAAAACAGAGGAACTGAACCCGCTTCCCTCCGTTATGAATGCGCAGCGGTCACAGAGATTTGGTGTGATGAACTGGGAGAATAGCTAATCATTATCAGTGTCACATGTAATTCTGAGACGCTCTGCCAGCATTTAGCATTCAAAGGGCGGAATAAAGTTTACTGCCTTTACAAAACATAAACAGAGCCTGGAAAATGTAAAAGATAACTGCTAGCACCACTTACTGGTCTGGGGGAGTAAAGGCAGCGGCTTGGGACATTTTTCGTGTTTCATTATGGATGAAAATGTTTCTGGAAACAGTCCTGTGGGGACATAGGAGCCTTTTTAATTGACAATTTGTTTATCTTGTTTTAGAAAATAAAAACACATTTGTTGTGGGCGGGGCCTGAGTTTAAGTCACAGAGTTAAAACAGTGAGGAAATGTCGCAGTGAAGTATTAGCTAGCAAGACCAGAACTGAATGCTAATAGGGTCTACATTGTGTGTGGATGAGGGAGGGGTTGAAGAGGGCTCATGTGAAAGTTTTTATATATTCAGTATTGTGTTTGAAAAAAAAAAGGGAAATATTCATCAAGATGAAAGCCAAAAGACCCCGATGTGAAAGAGTTACAACAGACAGAATAGATCTACAAGATATCATACAGCTTGATGAACAATATGCACATTTACCAAAGCAATACTGAAACAGTCCATTTTAAACAGGAATGAATATTTAAATACAGATCATTAGAAACCTGAGGATTGAGAGACTTGAATGCCCTGAGACCTGTGTGGAAATCAAAGAGTGAGTCATAAAAGGCTCCTCTGATTATTTTTTCCCCCTTTGTAGCTCTGCCAAACTGCTATGAATTAATTATTACTAGAACCAGAATCCATGACTGAAAATCCACTTTTAATTGCAGCCAGAGGCAAAATTATCTTTTTGATTGGTTTGGTTTTACAAATATATGCTCATCTGACACAAAACCAGTTGAGTCACCGCTAAAGTTAAATAATGCTGCATTACTGTATTCTATACTGGACTATTTAAGAAATACATATAAACTACAGTAAGTTTGAATTTCAATACAATATCTGGATAGATTATCAGTTGCACTCTGGATATTCTAAGTTCAAGGATTTTGTGTAAACGAGCGTGTAACGATACACATGGAGGAAATAAATAATAACACAGAACAAACCAAGCGTGTTGTTTATAGCACTGTAGCACGGCTGATCACTGCAGGACAATAAGGTAAGTTTAAGTCTTAACTAATATCTTCTAGAGTCTCAACATTCGGATTGTTGTAAACTGCAGATAAGACATTTACTGCTGACGACTACCAAACGTAATCCCACTTTAACACATTAGAACTAATCGATGAAGCAGATTAAACTTCTTTATTCTTCTCATGCTCCTGCTAATGTGTTATTTAATTTCCTACTTTAAGGCCATTTTAAATGTCTTTATTCATCCTTATTAATCATTCTACTGAGTTAGGGTATAGATGATAAAATTCTACATTATTTAAAGGGAAAGGCATTTACCCTTTAAGGAATATCAGTCTTCCTCCGTTGTGAAAAGTGTGTGACATTTCTAACACCATGAATCTGTTAACGACTTTTAGTCATTTGGGCATTTGCACATTAATGTAAGACACCTAACAGCTTCTGCCAGACGTGACTGCACATTCAGAGTCGTTTAAAAAAGGTCTTGAAGGAAAAATAGCCTTAAAGAAAAGTTCTCTATTTTTCCCAAGCTGCTGAGCTGATGGATTTTCAGACTCACACTGAGGTTAACCCTCTGAATAATCCCTATGGAAACCTATCTGAAGGTCTAACATCACTGCTCTCCATTTTTGCATCAGATTTATCATTTAATGCTTTTCAGGGAGGGATTTTTTTCCCTGCTGGTGTTTTTCCACGGTGACTGAACACTGAACGACACGCAGTTAAATATTTTTAAACTGGTTTATTGCTTACTACTATGCGTGCTATGAAACCACTGAAAAAAAAAATATATATATATTTATGACTTTAAGATGTTCATCTAGAGGTTTTATTTTATTTATGAATTGCTGTGCATAATTAAATTTAAAAAAATACTTTATTGATCCCACAGGGAAATTATGACATTCTCAACAACAGACTTATAGAAAATAAGGTATTTACATAAAAGTTCCAAACATCCAGCTTTTATTTTTGATACTCCACTTCCGCTTATTGGCAAGTGAATCTGCCTGTTAGATAAACATTTAGCTCTGAAATAGAAATATATCTACTTTGTAAACTAAGTATTTAGCTAGCCACATGTTTATAGCTCAGAACTAACTCTTAGTTAGCTTAGAGCTAAACATAGCTTGGAGCTAAATGGGTGGATAAGTAAATATTTATGGAGCTATATATTTAGCTAGCTCAGAGCTAAATATTTAGTTCATAGCTAAATAGTTACCTGCCTAGCTAAACGTTTAGGTTTTAGCTAAATATTGGAACTACACATACATTTGGTGAACTAGATATTTAGCTCGCTCATTAAATGACTTAGTTTGAAACTTTTGTCAGAGACAAAACGTGACTGAAAAACGAACCCCCATTTGTTCTCTGGCTGAATATGTGACAGTGTAACTGTAGTTTGAAGTTTGTGGTTGTAATGTCGCCAGAAACATACAACAAAAAGTTTGTGAACAACTTTGCAAGACTCTCCACACAGACTGTTACCAACCGACGTATTCAGGACATTTTGGGAAACATTTGTCTCTGAGCCACAGTGGAACCAGAATGCAAATGACTGCGGCTAATGTTGCGCTAACAGCCTTAGCCTTCTCTCAGCCCTCTGCTCGGGGAACGTTTGTGAGCCAGCTCTTCTGAACACAACATGAGTCACATAGTGCGAGGCCTCCCAGAGCAGCCGTCGTTTTGTGTTAAAGCTGTTCTCCATGTTTCCGCCACAACGGAAGGCAACCGCTTGACAAACCCACAGAGCAGACCTGCTGTTAACTGTTTAACAATTACGTCTGTGTGTCATTCGCTGGCACACGACAGGAAGTTGACAGGTGCACTGTCTGTTTGACAGTAATACATTACATTACCTCAGACTCTGCAGGACTTTGGTCTACGTCAAGGTGGCAGTTTTAATAATCGAGCCTCCTTTATTTGTTCTCATAAACGCGAGCCTGAAAAAAAGCGGGAGCCATGTGTTGAAAAGAAAAGCCTCGGAAACAAAGCAATGAATTGATAATGTTGCCCTGAGCCGTGTTTCTGTAGCACCATATGTGCTCTAACAGCCTGTGGGATGAGACATAGGGGCTCTGAAGCCTAAAATGGGGTAGGGCTGGTCTGACAGTACAAGCCAGGAACCGGAGGGGGGAAGACAGAGAAAAATGGGAACCCTGCTCAGATTTACACCAGTGGCTTGAATCGGATATTTTTGCATGTAATGTCAGCGTACAGGTGCCTCTGTTTACAAGATATGCTTAGCCGCCCAGTCACAGGCAGGGAGTGCAGTGAGAACACAAACTGGAGTTTCAGGCTTCAGTGGAACACCGCAGCCGAGTTTAACTTCTCTACCTGAGACTCCATTGCTTCCAAACGCATCCAGATGTTCATGTATGAATCTGTTTTTGTGCATAAACAGCACATTACTCGCACTTTATAAGACTTTTAGCTTCACACGTGTGGTACATCTGGTCCTGCATACAAGAAAAAATACCTTGGAGTACTTTAGTTCTAATTTTTCTCTGTGAAAATACTATCAAATAAAGACAACCCAGTATTTTCAGTGTACAGTAGTGGACTTCACTGTTGGAATCGCTTAAAACAAAGCAAAGAAGAAGGTCTCATGTAATGACCTCAGCAGATATTTTTGCTGATGGAACAAAAAGTCCAAAAAGCCATTTTTACATAATTCCGCCCCTTTAAAACACGGTGCTGGCAGCATCATGCTGACACAGTAGATGACCTTTTTTTTAATTATCAGAAAATATTAAAATCTGGATTAAAACTATCACCTTATGGGAGAAAGTTTTATAATTTGTTGAATTGAAACTATTACAATACATAATAGTATTATTTTGTTTCAACAACGAGGTTTGGAACGAGACCATTCTCACAGTGAAACACGGTGGTGGCAGCATCAGGCTGTGGTTACTTTCCTCACATATTTTTTTATCACAGGTGCAACTTATGAAGAGCTCCAAGTATCACTCAGCTTCACCAGAAAGCAGATTCAACATGGATTTCCATGTTGGTTTAAGAGTGTGCATACTTGGAACAATGGAGATATTTTATTAAAAATGCTATTCTTCTCAGAGGTACATGCTAAATTACTTTTTGAATCACATTAAGAAGTCTGTTAACATTTCGTTCCTCAATTTGGTTTCTCTGCCGAAAGCAAACACTGAATAATAAAAAAAAAAAAAATTCTGACTCACCGTAGAGAGAAAATCATCAGTGGATTCAGTAATGAAAATATTCATAATTTACAGTCACAGAAACATCAATTACAGCCAGGAGGTTGTCTTTCACCACTATTCCAGTAGCTAATTTGTGCATAAAAAAAGATGAAGTGCGTCGCAGGACAACACTTCTCGTCTAATGGTTTTAAGTGCCTTTGCTTTTCTACAACCACTGGCAAAATACATATAGGATTCATATTTAAACAGCCATCATTAGTGAAGCAGAATCTAATCATGTGTAAGAATCCACAGGGTAAAGGGACAAGGTTGCAAAGTACTAAATGTAACGATTCATTCTGTAAGATTTTAAATGATTTTCCTTACAAGGAAAGTTAATACAATTTCATCTGATGTTCTTTTAATTACAACCTGTTCAGTCTTTTTTTTTTTTTTATATAATTTTACAAACAACAAAATGCACCAGCATGAATGAAATTGATTATTATCGTAGCTGGTGAGATTTTTTTGCTACACAGTAAAATGTGACTAAACATCTTACAAAGGCAGAAAAAGACATGAGATTCACACTTAGACTCAATTTCCGACTCGTTTTGTATTTTGATTTGACAACAAAACCTCTAAATACAGATTCAGGACTTTGTTTCTGAAAAATCTCAGTTGTCCTGCTCAAGGATGACTTGCAAATTTGTGAAGTGTTCCTCATTTAAAAAAAAAAATAATAAAACCTCAGTTGCCTCAACACCCTTTATGACACATTATTTAATGAAAGAGTGCCCAGATTAAACACAGGGACGAGTAGGTGTTAATTAAAACCTGAATTTTAAATACAGAAAAAAGACTCATACACATTTTCTTTTCACTGTCTGAAGTTAAATCAGACCAAACATCTTTTGTTTTAGGTCTATTAGTTATTTACATTTTTTCTATTTGCTAAATGCCAGAAATCTTAGCATGAACATTTCTGAGAAGTAAATTTTTGTAACTTTCTTATCTATAATTTAAACCCGTGGAAGGAAACAGATCCTCCAGTTCAGCAGTAATTCCACCAAATATTTATATAATCCACTAAGCATTTATAAAAATCATTACTATAATTTATCAAGCATTTCCTGAGGTCACTGAGGATTTATCATTACACTGCTTTAGATTAAATCTATCCAATGTTTCTGATCTGGCAACCATTTTTCATCTATGTTGCAGTTACCCTGTTATTCTGACCTCGCTTCTTTTTTTTTTTTTTTTTTTTCTCTCCTTCCTCTCCTGAATGAAGGAATCCTGATGACCTCATCAAACTGTCCTCTGAAGCCGATCTGAAGGTGCAACACTAAAAAAGGTCAATTAAGCCATGAAACAGGAAGGAATCGACTCTTCCAATCATGGAACATTTAGCCGCTGGGTGCCACTCTTTGAACGACTCACTGTTCATGCACAGCTGGTAAATGAATGCCATGCTCTGTTGGAATCCAAATGAAGGTATACATCAAGCCTTTGCTGAAATTTACACCACATTTGGTTGTTATTTACCAATGGCACCGGACCGGACCAGAACACGGCCTGAGAGATAAAGACAGGTGAGAAACAATTGGTTCTGTCTCCATCATCTGCTGTTGCAATATAAATATATACAGATGTTTTGTAATGATTCTGTCTGAATCGATGGCTAACTTACCTCCTCGGTGCAGTCAGGGCTGTTAGCCTGGCTGTTTGACTCAGGTGTGTTGAACTCCAGTCATCAAGGACGGCAGTGCAGACTGAAGGGTTTAGTTAGTTTATGTACAAAATAACTGCTGGTGCTCATGTTTCGGACTGGAGAATGCATTACTATTATCAGTTTTTCTCTATGTCGTTTCATCAACTTATTCTATTGTGTTGTCACTTTTGTACAGCACTTTGGTGCAATTTTAAACCTGATTTTAAAGGTGCTTTATAGATAAATTTGACATTGATGCTCTTCAGAACAACAGGAACAATTAGCAATAAAACTGTAAAAGGCCAAAAAACACAACGACAAAAGCAGCATCACAACACCAGAATAAAAAGCTGCAAAACAACATCAAGTCACAACACAACTGTAAAAAAATGACAAGGTCATAAAAGTCGCATCGGAAGTTACACTAAAGCAAAATTTATGTTGAAATGAAAGGTATGCATGTCAAAACAGAAGCTATTATTAACTTCTGTTTTAGCATAATGTGTTGTGGCTTTTGGTTTTTGTAGTTTTTTTGACCCTTCTGGTCCACAGTGTTTTACAGAAGAAAAAAACCGACAGCCAGACCACGAACCCGGAAACACTTTTTCCCTCCAACTGACCCTGGTAGACATCCGTAGACATGCGTCTGTATGTGCAGAGTCTGGAGCCGCAGCTATTTATAGGACATAATCAGAAGCAACCAACTGTTGTGTTGATTTGTATTCAGTTCAACAACATCTGACAAAACAGCAGCAGCTTGGATCTGTTTGGTTTTGCCTCTATGTGTGTCATCCTGCTTCATGAAGACGCTCTGTATAACGTGACTTCAGCTTTAGGTTGAACAGATCACACTCCTGCTGCTTGAAACTCCTCCGCAGATTTCTCAATGATTCAGCTGAAGATGTTCGAACGTCGCTGTGGTGCTGATTCCCAATCAGCAGATTCAAACTCTCAACCTCCCTCAACGTAAACATTTGAAACTCACGCAAATTCCCTACAAAACCCGGACATGGATTTCAGAGTTTTCCAGGTCTGGGTGAGTGTAGAAAAAGAAGAGTACATAACAAATGTAGGTATATCAAACATTTTTCCCCTCCATTCCACTCACTACTTCGCCCTAATTCCTTGTTCCTGTTATTCTTTTCATTCCTCTTTGTGTCCATTCCTTGTGTATCTCTGCCCTTTTGTCCTACATCCATTCTTTCTTTTCTCCTTTCCTTCCCTTCTTTATTGATTTCTAACTCTTCTTCTTCTGTGTTCCTTTCATTTCTTACGACTGGAAACAGAGGAGCATATCATCTTTAATGTCGCTGTATGCCTGATGCAGAGCCGCGGCTCACCGCTGAGTCGCTGTTGACTTGATGGATTGATAGCTGGCAGGTTTAACCAGCGGAACTAGAAACATGGATATTGATCGGCTCGATCAATATCCAAACATAAAAAATGTCTTTTGTGAAAATTTTGACTGTAACATTCTTTAATGTCATGTCCTAAAAGTATGAAAAAAATGATTAAAGTAAGACTAAGACAGGCAGTAAACCTTTGACTAGCTAGCTTCCACCATTCTGAGGATTTATTTACTTTTCTACAATCTCATGTTGATTTGACATTAAGCACATCTAAATATAGTCCAGACCAGCCCTAATGGGACGTAAGGGAGCAGGAATACCAAGGTTTCTAACATGTAGAATTTCCCATCATGCATTTTGTGTGATTTAAACTCCCCACAATAAGATGGCAGAAAAAACTGAATCAAGATTGGACTTTTCTCTAACTACGCAGCTCTAACTCTTCCACACTCTTTTTTCAAGTACTATAATATTTCTATATTTGTCTGTTTGGAAATATTCAGAAAGCCTGAACTCCTCACTCTTTTCAAGGTACCACTGACTAAATAACTATGTTTTGGTAATCTACAGAAAGCATGTTAATGCTAACCTTATAAAGTTAGCATTGAACTCAAACTACAATTTGGCACACTCCCATTTCTAAACGGTAATTTAAACTCCTTTGCTGCTAATTTTGACTTTTTTTTTTCTTTAGCATTTGCATCCAAATGTAGAAAATGACATCTTGTCTTCACTGACAATGCCACGTCTTTTATCACAAAAGGTAAAAAAGAAGGCGTATGATTCATACGACAGACTAGGAGTCACTTCCATCCGGGTTGATAAGAGGAAGTGTGCTGAACCATTTGAATTCCAGCTGAGTACGATCCGCCCGCAGCGCAGTCTCAGCACCAATCTCTGCATCTGAATAAATCATAGAAAAGGAGCACATCTGGCTCCTTAGCGAGAGCGCCGCCGACACAGCCAATCAGAGAGGACGGTAACAATAGTACGGGATAAAAGGTGGAGATAAAAAAAAAAAGAGAATGAAAACGTGATGTCAGAGCAGTAGGTTGAGAGAAAAGGCAATAAGAGGAGTGGGAGGAAATAAGCAGCGGTGAAGATGAGCTTTTCAATATCGCTCACAGACCGAGATGAACTGGTTTGTTGTTTAAATGGGGGAAATAAACACTCTATTTTGAAACTATCTGACATAAAAAAATGATCTGGAACTCCCCCGTTTCCAGAAAAAACCCAGCAAACACAAAAAAGACTCAATAAAAACCCACTCAGGTCACAAAGCTATTGTTTTAATATTAGTGAAGTCTTGGCCTTACTAACAGTGAAAACATTCAGCAGCATGTTCAGGAACTACGTCTGACATGGTTTCTGATATCAGGCTTCAGAACTGAACTTATTAATAACCTTTAACTGTGATAAAACATTGATGCAGTCAAACGAGGCCAAACAGCCTCATAGAATCATGTCTATGACTACATAAAGAAAATCTAATAATAAATATTCTTCTTAAATGAAGCTAATAAAAGACATGCCAATGTTGAAGTGTGCATTTACAGCATGAACCGTACCTGTCTCTTCTTGTAGCGTTCCAATCAGTTCAGAACAAGAGCCAAAGCTTTGGATCGCTTGGAGAAATTTGCAGCTTATACAGGTGAAACCAGAAGTTTACATACACCAAATGAAAAGGCACTTTCTTTCTTACTGATTAACAAATATTATTGCTGTAGCTAATATTGAGATAAAGGGAAAGCTCCTGATAGCATGTTGAGGATGACAAACAGCTCCCCAGGGCTCTCCTGATGCAGAGGATTTTTGACGTTTACCCAGGTTCTGGGTGCAGGTTCCTGGGTAGGTTTGATCTGTGGTTCCGCTCCTTGTTCTCCAGACCAAAGAGAAGTTTGTTTTGGACAAAGTTTATCCAGGTTAATTCTTGGTTAGGATTAGACGATATAGGACGAAAAACAGCTCATAAACTATTAAGTCCCATGTGCAGGGGCGCTGTATAGGGGGGGGGGGAAGTTATGACAATTCCAAGGGGCCCTGACCAACCGGGGCTTCCACAATTTTTTTTTTGTTCATAGAAATTTAAAAAAATGGGGCCCTGTCAATTACAAAATTAATTATATTGTGTTTTCTAATATTGTTTTGAGCAGTAAACATTAAATGTTACCCCTATCCAGACCAAAAAGCACACATCTATATTTGCCCTGAACCCCCTGGATCTGCATGAAATGGTTCCTTCCTGCTTGCGGCGACGGTGTTCAGCAGATGTCAGTGGAAGACAAGAAGACTGTAGCAGTTTACTATGCTGCTAAAAATATATATATATATAAAATCAGGTTTTCAAAAACAATAGAGGGAAAGAGAAAAAGACAATAGTGTGAATTTATATCCCAGTTTTTCTCTGAGAGGTCGGTAGACTTTGTGAGATTATCAACCATTCAGCATAGTTAGCTTAGCTACCGACTGTTTGCCTCCTTTTCACTAACATTTAATGAATTAAGGAAAGAAATTACCAACATATTCATATATTTAACTTGTCCCTGTACCTCTTACCACACTTAACAGATGAGTCGGTCAGCAGCAGCTTTAACCCCGTCCCTCCTGGCCCGTCCTCTCCTAAGTGAAATTAAAGCTGCAGTATGTAACTTTTATAAAAAA